>JANTQB010000030.1:0-185648 GCA_032988175.1 Myotisia sp. PD_48 | reverse complement strand
CCTAATCTAAAATAGTTTACGTAAGCCACACGCCGGCGTGTGTCTAGACGGCGCCCGATAAGCTGACATGCTGATAATTCGTATAAAAAATGCGAGGGGAGAGAGAGAGGGGGGAGAGCAATTCGAGGTACTCATAGAAGAGAAGGGAACCCCTCCTTCATCGTGCAAACATCCTTCTTCAAATATATATATATATATCATTCTTTAAATAAAAACTTTGGTTTAGAAACGATGGGCTCAGTGGAATTATTTACTGGGAAACCCCAAGAACACTCCTTTGATGGTCTGCTTTTTGACTTTGATGGAACAATCATAGATTCCACAGACGGTAAGCCAGCTTCAGCTGATCTTGATACATATCTGTATGATAATACCTTACTTATTCTTGCGATGTTAGCGGTTGTGAAACATTGGCATATGTACGTTTTATAGAAAAGAGAAGATGATCCAGAAACATTATGATGCGTCGGATACCTCAAAGAACATCGCTTCTGAACTAAATGATCGAATGAATAGAATCGGGAAAGAGCTCGGGTTAGATGCAAACGAGATTCTCAAAACGTCGCACGGACGAAGAAGTATTGATGTTTTCAAAATCATTGCACCCGAGAAAGCTAACTGGGAGTGTAAGTCCAGTAATGATTTTTACATTCGGCTCACTCTCTTTGAAAGATCAATACTAATCCTAAATCTAGATGTTAGCTTTGTTGAGGGACGGATTCCAAAAGAGTATGGGAGTGATGCCGTTGAAATCCCAGGAGCGCGACAGTTGCTAGACAGCCTCGACGAAGCTAGAGCACCATGGGCCGTCGTCACAAGCGGGAGCAACGCACTGTTTACCGGATGGTTGAGTGTATTGAAGCTTCCACATCCGAAACATTTTGTGGTTGCAGAGGATGTGTCGATCGGAAAGCCCGATCCCACTTGTTTTAAGATGGGACGGTCCCGGCTTGGGCTTGGGGATAACGCATCCATGCTCGTTGTCGAAGATGCCCCTTCTGGCATCCGGGCCGGAAAGGCAGCCGGGTTTAAAGTTATAGCTGTGGCGACCACTCATCGGATTGACCAACTCAAAGAAGCCGGTGCAGATTGGATCATTGAAGACCTTCGAAGCCTTAAGCTCAAGAAATGCAATGGTCCCGTGGTGGTCGAGATATCCAACATCCTCCAGTGATCTTCATTCATGAGCAACGCACAACCGGTTGAAATATCTTTGATATTGGTATAACTAGTTAGCATTATGGTACCCAAGTAGGTAGCTCTGCGTAACCGTATCAAAACAGCATCTTCCTCCTGAGACTGTCCCACATGCTCGTGACCCTTTAGTTCAGGCGAGGCCATTGGAAAATCTCCAGACTCTTGCGTGCTGTATATTCTTCCTGCCAGTTCATTCCTCTGGTGGACGGATCTTGGAATACATGTAACATTCCGAATCCCAGAGGAATGAAATTGTGTCGCACATGGTACACACTTTGTTTGCGAGGTATCCCTACTTGTACACCTCAGTTACATCAAATCCACCGGGAGTGCTCTGGGTTAGCTGGGTTCAGCAACGGACAAAATACTCTAGTTGGTTAAATAACGAACTAGAATTTGTGTCCCCTTGCAATGGGCTGAAGTCAATGGCCATGAAGTCCTCCATTAGGGGCTGGGTCGGGTAAAACTGCTTTGCAGAAAATCCATTGTTGCGCAAAGGAAATGATCTCTCTCTTTCTCTCTTTCTCTCTTCTTTATTTTTGTTCTTAGTCGTTGTTGTTCTCTTGGCCTGCGAAAACCATAAGGGGTCATTCCAGAGAAGCAGTACAAGTGTGACATTCTCAAAGTCAAGTTGGTTTCATATGCATCACCATCGCAAATATCCCTTTTTTGCCACCACCAACATGAAGGAATGTATACAGGATTTCCAGCTTGATGCCTCTTTGCTTTTTTGGGGCAGAGCAGGCTTTCAGCATTGTTTCGTTTCGTTCATCCAGACCACCATTCTGAACGAAAGAAATAAAGTTTTGGGCTTCAAGAAGATCTCTCGCATGGCCTTGCAGCAAAGGTGTGGCGGACCTGGGGATCTTCATCGGAAAATTCGCGGCAACTTGTCCAAGCCTGATATATCAACTATTAATGGCGTATAATAATACTGTTAGTGGGCCAGCACGGCCACTAGCTAACTCCCTAGGTAGTCAGTTAGCTGTTCAAGATTCAAGGCATCCAAGTTCCTGATTGGGGTTCAGAAATACCCTGGGAGATCGTTATATTTCGTAATATTAAAGAAGCGGAAGCCTACCCCTGTTTAAGTTACGGATCCTAGGTCTCCAGGTTTGCTGAGTGTGTTCTTCGTCACTGAATTATCGACCAGGTTAGCAGGCTTGTCAGCCAAAGAACGGATTACTATTTATCTTTTGGCCCTATATTTCAGAACTCGGAGGATTAAAACTTGCAATCCACACCAAATGCACGACGGAAGGAGGCAGGAAAGGGGCTGGACAAGCTGGATGGATATTACTCCAAAAAACAAGGTCTCCAACCAGCAAGCACAGAATAATACCACAACAGAAAAAGAAAATCAGCGAAAAACTAAATATCGATGCGCTGTGTCATCGAGATGCATGACACGTCTCCAGGCATTCGGGCACTTCGAGAATTAGCGTCATACCAGCCGTATGGATAATACTATCCAACCCGGCACGTACCTTAGTTAACTATTCAGCGCAGTATTAATTAACTAAGCACCACTTCATAACTAGGCTATCTAGGTAGTTAATTAACCAGGTGATAACTAATTCATTAGTTATAACTAGTCAGTTACTGCTAAACATTTAGTAAGTTAGAGTGAAAAGCTGGAGAAAGTCCAGCCAAGAAAAGGTGATTCTTCTGGCAAAAGGAAAAAAAAAATTGAAGAAAAAAGTTGGTAAAATACGGGGTAGGCGTCTGTTGTGACTGTATTCCGTACTCACGTATCCTTCATGCCTTCATCTCATGCACATACTCTTAAGAACGTCGAAAACCCTGCATGATCACCCGGCCTAGTGTCAATCCATGGGCCAGATACCAATATCCAAGCCAAATTTCATCCCTAGACGGACATCGCGATTTGTATGTATCTCCGTATCTGTGTATACATTTGCCTGCATGAAGTATGACGAGTGGCCCTTGTGAAAGGGGACAATTCGATCAGAAAAACTGGTGGGCTTGGCCCGGCCAATGAGGTTCCCAATTTACCAACACTCAAAGTGGGGATTGGAGCTTGAAAATTTTCGATTTGCGTGAATTCTCATGAAGGGCTCCATATGGAGTACTCCATCTGCGTTCCACCGTCGCATTTATGATTTTTCCCCGGAAGCTGCTACTTAACTAGTTAGGCATGTCCAACTTTGCGATGTATGTGAAAAGGCACGGAGAATTTGGCGAGGAAAAGTGTGAAGAGCAGCTATTTTTGAAATCTTTTGGTACCTGCTGGTCTCCGTCGTAAGACTGCAGGGATCAGGCCATGTAACCCATTGCTGCAGGAACAGAAGGGCTTTTTCACTCCCGTAATATGTGACGAGTAAAACACAGTTGCCGCACGGAGCGTCGGACATCGTCCTCAAATTCAAATTCACGTACAGTATTGCCAGCGTTGTTAACTTAACCATAAGTACAGGGTAGTTAACTAACTAGTTAACACCAGTTATCTAACAGTCATTGTCAGCAATAATTTATTTAACTAACTAAAGTTAGTGACTAGTAACTATTAATCACCTGTCCAACTAATTAACTAGCTAACTAACTAACGGGGCGGAATTCCAAGCAAAACCTGGCCTTAATTGGGAACAGTAGGGCACCAAATCGTGGGTATGTACTGTATGTATGGATTTATTGACGAGTGAGAATGCATCTGGTTTGAATGGGTGATTTTTACCTATCCCTGCGCAGGACACCCAAGAGATCTGTCATCAAAGGAGTCCGTGTCATGTTAAACCAGACCAGGGATATGGTCTTTTTGTTTTTTTGTTTTTTTTATATATATATTTATTTTTTTTTCCCTTCGGGCTTCGTCTCCATTATGGTGCGTGCAGACTGGCAGAGTTAGTTATACATAAGAGAGCAAGGTAAAAATTAAGCCAGGGATGCTGCCCACGTTTGAGTATTACAGCCTCGGTGAAGATGGGCGTGAGGTTTGTTCAGCCCAAGTGGTCCCGCGAGCACAGAGAGTCTTGCTTCTACTCCGTACACCAGAGTTACGCTAGGACAGAAATTGCTCCATCGGATAGGATAGGCCCAGGAGCGAAGAAAGAGGAAAAAGAGGAAAAGAGGAAAAGAGGCAAAGAGGCAAAGAGGATGAGCTTCCCCGGGACTGGGGGGTGGGTGGTGTGGGTGGGAAGGAAGTGGTTGGAGAGTTGGTGGTGGCTTGCTGAGTGATCAGTGGGTGCGCATGGGGGGAAGAAGGAAGAAGGCAGTGGGTGTACCTGACCTAAGCCTAAAAGGGGTTGGTCGGCGCTGGTCACAGACACTGGGTTTCGGGTACAGCATGAAAGTATGGGTATGGTAACGGGCAGAACCAGGGTTGTGTTATGTTACAGGTTACACGCCGCCAGGAACAACCAAAAAACAATCACAATACGGCCATACATAGATTTAATTACCACCTTTTACCATCTGCCCCCCGTCGCCGCTTCCGCTTCCGCTTGTTTGTCAGTCAAGTTAAGAACGTCGCTTCATCATCTTCTTCTCCATCTTGATCTCTTTTTCATCTTTCTCTCACACACTCCTTTATTCGCATTAATTCGTTCTTTAGTTCTTTTCTTCGTTCAGTCGCTCTTTTGGCTCTTGTCTTTGTTAACTTATAATCTACCGTCCATCATTTATTTGCCTTGTTGTCTTCGTCGTTCAGTAATCCTTAACCATAGCCACTCCTTTCGACTCGACTTCAAACCGCACCGCCTATTTAAAATACTTGGAACCAGCCGATTCCTCCGGCCAAACAATCCTTTGATTTGATATAAATATTCATCAACATATATATCTATACGATTAATATCAAGAATTGCTCTTCAGCATCTCTGTTCTATTTTTTCATAGTTCGCCTCGTGACTGGTTTTTGCGCCTTGAGTGTCTATGACATAGCAAAACCAACACAGCTGGTCGCAGCCCCCGTCAGTCGCGCCCGATTCTCTCGTGTAGGACTTCTCAACCCTTTACCATGAATTATATCCATACTCCGTTCCACTATGGTGGCCATTCAGCCCTCCCTGTTGACCACCACATGGGCTATGGAATGCCCGTCGGTTACCATCCTTTCGAATCGCCAATGGACCCATACTTTATCCCTTATCACCATGAAGATTTTCCTGGCATTTATACCGCTACAGGAATGATCGAAGAATATGACGAATATGTCGAAAGTCTATCACGTCCTCGCCTAACTAAAGACCAAGTCGAGACCTTGGAAGCCCAGTTCCAGGCCCATCCCAAACCGAATAGCAATACCAAACGCCAATTGGCTTTGCAGACTAACTTAACTTTGCCTAGAGTCGCGGTATGAGCCCCTCTTCTCTTAAATAATTCCTGAATCTTGACCGAGTGCTAACGGGCTCGAAATATTCACAGAACTGGTTTCAAAATCGTCGAGCAAAAGCAAAGCAACAGAAACGCCAGGAAGAATTCGAGAAAATGCAGTTAAAGGAGCAACAACAGCAAAAGCCAACTAGTCAAGAAGGAGATAAGGAATCAGCACCCCCGGAGCAGGAGCAGGAGCAGCACCAGCCCCAACCTGGGAATAGTAGCGATTCGCCCTTGACTTCCATCGCGAACCACACTTCACCTACCATTGATCAACCGGAGAGCTCTCATAAGCATAAGAGCCAGCCGACTCTATTGTCCTGTCAATCCGAAAGTAATTCCAATGTCCGCAAACCCGGACATGGTGCCCCTGCGGCAAAGCCGCCCGTTCTTGAGAGCAAGGATACAAAGCGACAAGACGTTTGTTTTCAGGGCTTGGGACCTACGCTTCTACCAAAACCAGCTTCCTCAAGTACTAATTTAACTCCCTGGAGCACTGCCTCTGTACCTAATGTGGATGTTAAGACTACTACTATCAATGAGGTACCTCCAATGCCAACTCCACATCCGGCGGTAGGGTTAGAACCTGCTGAATACTGGCCTTCTGCTTCGTACTCCGAGCTTATGTGCTCTAATTTGCAAACAGCTCACAGTGGAGCAACGGAATTGGTAGTTTCGACATTTCCGCAGCCGTTCTTGCCGCTTGCTTTGCCGTTATATTCTTCTCAAGACTTCTCTACCAGCCAGCCATGTTCCTTTCAGCTGGATCACGCTGAAATCACTACCAATGCTTCCCTACGCCCCCAGTCAAGGGTACAGGCTGAAGAAGCTTCTGCGATACCTCAAATTGCTTCTCCAGCAGGAAACCCGTTTCCCCGTCATATTGAACAGGGAATCGGTCTAGCAGCTCGTCGAAAACGCCCCCGCCCTGCTGCGATCGGAACCGCTGGATTAAACAGCGCTTTAGCCGGGCCTCCCCTCGTGTCACCGATTAGAGGTGGCTCTGGTTGGAATGCCAGCCATACCACTCGAAAGAACTCTCAAAATCTGCATCCAGATCTAAGCCCTAGATACGCCGGTGTACGAAAGATTGCTGCGTCTCCTAGATCACCTCTTCTTTGCTCGATGGAATCAACAAGACATGCACTCTCAAGTGCAGAACTCATGGCCCCTCCCTTGACCACGACTTCTATCCCTCCACCGACACCCTTGACACCCGATGACATGCAATATCTTGTCCCGCCTACGCCTGTCGATGGCCAGTACTGCGTCTCTCCGGGGGAAGATATGAGCTATTCGCAGTTACTTTCTTCAACCCAAGCTACCCACTTTGGCCAGAAAATGGATTCCAAATCTTCTTCTGACATGCTTGGTTTTCCGTACCCACTATCCTCTGGAAATTATTCTCAGCCGTTTTCTGCCCCGCCTGAATTCACCACATTCGACGAGTTCGCTATCCAGGCTCCCATTGACCCAGTTGTACCAAATTGCACACAGGATCTCTCTCCAATATCTCCTGTTGAGAATGCACCACTCCCAGTGATCCACATGCCTAAACCCACGCAAATCTCGCCGATAGCTTACGAAATCCAAGTGGGCGATACTTTGATAGAGGATAGATGGCAGGCTCAGTACTCATCTCCCCAGTTTTCCACAAACGATTCGGCCTCTCCATCCTCAGTCCCGACCCCTAGCCCTAGCTTTTCTGCGCCAACTATTACCGAATTCCAAATCCAAGAATTTCCACAGCAGGAAGAGGCGCTTAAATTTGCAGCACAACAGCTCCCACAGCTACGAGCACGAACTTATACGTTCACCAACCACACACCAAATGACTTCTAGACAATCCTTTATTTTCTTCTATCTCATTTCCCATTCGCTGCTTCTTGATATCAACGGGTCATTTTTTTGTTGGTGGTATCTTCTTTTGCGTACCATTTCTTTAGGCATCGGCAAAGTCGGTCCGCCTAGCCATTCACTCATACTATATAATTTATAATACGATGCTGCTGTTTGAATCAGAATCATCCTGTACGGAGACAAATCAGGCGTTCTTTCGAATGCCTTCCACTCATTCATTCGGTCATTCACCTTGGACGGAAATCAGCATGTCGCGTCCCTTACTTCCCTACAGCTATATATGCTTCCCACCCTCTCTCCGTCTTTATCTTCGTCCTTCTTTTCAGATACCAACTTTTTTTAATGACGATGATAAATGGAATAACGGAAACCTTGCTAGATGCTTTCTTCTGTCGTCAAATTTTCTTCCACCGCCTATCTCTAGCCTTTGCGCTGATAATATTTGGGGGTTTCTTTTATTGTTTTCTTTATTCTTCCGCTGTTGTGCTCACTTCTTCTAATTTCGGGCCGAAAAGCCTTTATGATTTTATTGTTTTTCCGTCGTGGTTCATGCTATGTGGCCCCTAGCTATTTAATCTCAGTACTAATAATATTAATGCTAATAGTTAATTTATGATACCCTTTGAAAGATGGAGTACTATCTAGCTACCTAGGTTGGTATGTAGTGTGATGAAGTTATTGGTTATAGTCAGCAATTTACCTCTTATTTGTTTTCAGAGGTCTGCTACACAAAAATCCAACATTTATCTAGTGTGGCGGCTCTGACTGAAGTGACCTTGGGCCTACGTAGGCTCGGCCCGCCTGTCCCATGGTTGAAATCTTGGGATGTAGATTGAGTAAAAACAGCCAAGATCGGCAATTTCAACACTAATATCCCATACACTGAAGGATTAGGTGGGTTGGCCGAAATAGTCTATGTGGGTAAACATCGAAGAATTTCAGACTAAGAGATACGCTACCTATTCATAGACATATATATATCTAGTGAGGAAAGGACGATCATGGAGAGCATATCGTATGGTATATAAGTAAGTAGTGAAATACAAACGTTGCAAAGCGGGAAATTGACCAAGGAAGTGAAGAATGGCGTTAGAATAAATTGATAGGAAGAAACACTTGCAACGTAATACTTTGCACTGAGCCGCGAGGTTGAAAGAAACAATAACTATTTTTTCCAAATTTGGCGCAATTCACAAAACAGTGGAGGGGTATCTCATATGCATGCATACATGGAAAGGCGCTAGGGGAGTGTGTATCTCAACACAATCAAAAGGGCAAGACACTAGCCAAAACCTCGGGTGAAAACGGAGATCGAAGTGCAAGGCGAAGAAGGAGGAGAGTTAATACAAACTGGTTGAAGAATTGAAAAAAAAATAAAATTGGGAAACGAGTTAATAGCCAAGGGGATGGGGGAAAATGTTAAAAAAAAAAGCGTTAAACCGTTCATCAAGAAAAATGAAAAAATTCCATGTAGCCAACAAGGGGAAAAAAAGGAACAAATTAGTAACGACAAGCAAGAAACATATATAATTAACGGAGAGGAAAATGTTTAAAACGTGGATATCAAAAGCCGCCCAAGTGGTTTATATTTACGAAGAAGTGCCAATTGTATAATTCGTTAAATGCAGCGTAAGTTTGATCACGGATCTCTTTAATGGCTTGGTCTTTCATTATTAAGAATTCCCTTCTTAATAGGTGCCCGGCCATCCGCCAGGAGTCGAGCCTGGGGGTAACTGTGTATTTTGCATAGGTCCTCCAGCAGCAGGCGACCAACTAGGCAAGGTAGTGCTAAGTCCTGAGCTCACAGTCGCTGGATGAGCAGTGGTTCCAGAATATTGTTGAATAGCAGAACCAGGGGTGGCGGAGTATACCCCCCTCCCAGCTAATGAATAGGCACCAGCATTGGCCGGGGGGTAGCTTAGTGACGTCAGGCTCTGATGCTGCTGTTGCTGATGCTGCTGTTGTTGTTGCTGCTGATGCTGCTGCTGTGGTTGCTGTGGCTGTTGTGGCTGTTGTGGCTGGGGTTGGGACTGAGGTTGCCCTTGGAGCAGAGGAGAAGGCATTGTCCTATGCCGGGGGGATTGCGAGGGATGAAGAGTTGGATTTTGATGAGGATGAGGGGAAGAAGATTGTTGCTGTTGCCGTTGTTGTAGAGAATGGAGCTGCGATGCATACTGGGACAATAGTGGCTGGGAGGTTGGTAAAGGCGATGCTTGTGGATGCGTCTGTTGGGGGCCCCAGAATTGTTGTGTTGAAGGATACGCATATGGAGGCTGTCCTGTGCCGCTAGAGGAGAGCGGAATGCTCGATGAGCGCTGTGGAATTTGATCATGGCGAATACCCTGCTGCATTCCTCGTAAGGGTGGAGACATCGAGGGCTGCTGGTGTATTGACTGGGAATACGAGGTGTGAGGTGTCATCATGGCCTGAGGCTGCTGAAGGTGCAAGCCGCCGCCTGGTTGCTGGAACGAAGACAACATTCCTGAATTCAATTGAGGCGATTGAAGGGTATGGGTGGTGGTCAGACTAGGGTCTAACTGGCCTGACGAAGCTGCCAAGGCGGGGTTCTCAGCTACTGGGGCTTCGCGCGGTTTATGCCAATGATCCTCCAGACTCTTGGTACGATATCCTCGCTGTTGGTTCAAGATCTTGCTAAAGTCCGCGGTATGGGAAGCTTGGTTGATAATATCTCCAGCGGAACTAGTCTGCGTGCGATCTTGGTATGCTTGTCCTGTCAACTCTTGTCTAGGCCGTGGGATACTTATGAATTCTCTCAGTCGAGGGTCATCCGATGGGGAGGGGTTGATCATAGGAAGAGGAGATAAAGACGGAGGATTAGTTCCCAATCCTGAGCCTAATGCATGCGATTGTGCCAAGGTGTCCGGATGGGGAGTATTCGTATAGATGACGTCGCTATGGGCTAAGTTAGGCAAAGCACCGGCAGCTTGAGCTTCAGCCGCAGCAGCAGCTTCCCTAGCCTTTGCGGCTCCTGGTCTCTTCTCGCCCGCTAAATCTTCCTCAGTGAACCCTTGTTTGATTGCCTTGCTCTCCCAGTAATCATCACGCACCCGTCGGCCATTGACGATTACCCTGCTGCCAAACTGACGAAACATTGATCTGGCAGTAACAATGGCAATTTGTCGAGAACGGTACGAGTATGGAAGGATATCCTGGGTGATAAGGTCGTCCTTTTCAGCCTGATTGGCAATAATTTTGAAGAGAGATCGGTTCTTGTTAAACAGAAGGTAGGAATCACGATAACCAAGGACACGGGCGCATTCTGTGGCCAGCATAAACAGCTTATTTCCGCGGTTGTGGAGGCGAAAGGTTCGACATTTGTATAATCGAGAATCCTGGAGGTAACCCATGGCATCGACTTTTTTCTCTCCGTTTGGATCTGTTTCCTTTGCGGTATATTCATCACCTTCTTTACTTAGCTGATCTGTGGTATGGTCTCTAACAGTGGGCAACGCTTTAAGCACAGGTTTGGTAGGGGTTGTCCTCGCTGGTGGAGAAGCCTGGGTGTGGTGCATGGTAGGTTGGGGAAGTGTATCTGTGGGAATCCTGGTCGCCTGAGGCGAAGGTTGGGAAGGATTGGGGAGACTTTGGGACGAAACCAAGGAACCAGAGGATAGAACAGTGCCAGAAGAACGAGGAATTTTTGGTGGTCGGCCTCTCTTTCGACGACCGTCTGGAAGTAAGGGGAATGAGCACAGGTAGAATCAGCGTTTGTCTGGATCTGAATCCCCGGGCAAGGCGGATGAGATAGACAAAGAGGGCTGTAGATAGAGAGCATAGCGGAGAAAGAAGAAATGAAAAGATGAAAAAGGAGTGTAAAACTTACCCTCTTCGACCAACTCAGTTTCGACGGTATTGTGATCGCCATATTGGTCTTCGGATCGCCCTCGTTTCAACCCACGGCTACCAACGCTGTCTGATGTGGTCGTAGGGTGAATGGTGACGGAAGAAGCGGTGCTAGACAGCGAACCAGGAATGGTGACTTGAGAACGACGAGATTAGTGTCATGTTAGATAGGTAATCAAGGAAGAAAAAGAAAACCATATAACTGAACGGCAGAACATACGAGGACTATTAAGGTCGGCCGGGTTGATGGTGCCAGAGCCGTCGACACGGGAAGTTCCCATTCCATTCATCGGGTTAGGGCCAGGTACAGGAGCGGATGTGGTGGTATACATGGTGAGCGGGGCAGTCAAGAAGAGATGAGAGGAGCGGAGAGGAGAGGAGCGGAGAGAGGGGGAGGAGGAGGAGGAGGAGAGAGGAGAAGGCCAACAAAACAGGCTAGTAGGACTGCAATGCTGCTCTCTTAACAGGGCGGACCCAAGCCGACAAGGACACAGAAGGCCAGGGGAGGCAAAGGAGGAGAAAGAGTATCAGAAGGAAGAGGGGGGAGAGATAGTGGAGGGACGGAAAGGGGTGGGGAAGGGAGGGTGGGTGTGAGTGACGAATAAGGTGGAGGAGAGGAAGAGATTCGATCGGGCGGAGATGAATAACGGATGGCGATCAGGTATAATATATTGTGTGTTTTCTTTTTCTTTTTCCTTTTCTTTTTTTTTTCACTTCCTGGTCGCAGTTCCTTTTTTGCCTCAGTTTGGGGCTTATCTTATTTAGTATTTTATTTTTTTTGACTGGGATAATGGTGCGCCACCGATTAGTTTCAGGAAAGCTTTTCATGGTCAAGGGTGGTGAAATGGGGAACGCATAGACATAGCGGACAGATTATTTAACGTGGTGAAACGGGATTATAAAAAGCGGGAACAGGAGGATGGTCTCACCTCGTATTAATTGGCTGGTTGGTTGTTGGCGCAGTCGCGTTGGAGTAACTAAATCTTCTTGATGCTCTAGGGGAAGGAAGAGCGCGTGACTCGAGAAGAAAGAGGGGATTGGCGAGCAGAGAGAGAGGAAGAGAGGGGAAGAGAGAGAGTGAGTGAGTGAGAGAAGAAGAAAGCGAAAGTGTATAGGTGAGAGAGAGGGGGGGAGGGGGGGAGAGAGAGAGAGTAAAGAGAGAGTGTCTGAGTGTGAGAAAAAGAGAGAGAGAGAGAGAGAGCGAGAGATAATAGTGGTTGATGTTCCAAAGGGAAGGGCGAGAATGTGAGAGAGAGTGCGAGAGCGCGCCAGCAACGCGCGGTGGCAGAGAAAGAGAACGAGAGAGAGAGGGGCTGGAGAGTCCCAAAATGGAAGGCCAGCCAGCCTGCTTATGTAACCGCCCACATGAAAAGATGAAGAAGCAAGGCGGCTCTAGAGGCTAGATTAGGCAAGGCGGCCACGGGAGCTGGCGGCCGCGTGATGTTTCTGGTAATTCTGCGTCTTTTCTTTGCTTTTCTGCTTTTCGTCCTAGTGGGTACCAGTAGTGGTAGTTAGTAGGAGTAGTTCGTTGTTGTTGTTGGTTGGACGGAAGACTGGCGGGATGTGGTGGGAAGTTGAGTTTCTATGGGCGCGGCGAGTGCAAGACCGCCGTACAACCAAACCACTAGGCAGTTCGGATTACCAGCAAGCAAGAGGAGCACCGAGTAGCCAACCAGAAGGTTTTATCTGTGCTGCGTGCAACAAGAACAGATCGAATGTGTCGACGGAATGAGTAATGACACGGAGATAAAAATATATACTGTGGTATATATAATGCAATAATATATTTAGAAGGCTGATGGAACGTTTGACAAGGACCATTTGCGGTGGAGCTTTGTTAAGTTTCTTTTCCTTTCCCTTTTTCCTTTTCCTTCTTCTTCTTCTTCTCCTTCCTTCTATCCTGCCGCTTCTTTAGTGACAAATGGAATGGTTAGTCGGGGTCGAATTTTGCAAGCCCGCTCTAATCCGCCGGTTAGTGTGTTTAGTTATACATACTTTGAAGCGACAGAGTGGGAGGAACTAACCAACCCTTGTCCCGGGATACATTAGTAGTTACATCAACATTCAACGTCGACTGGCACTCTCCAGGCAGCACAACGAAGGGATATGAGGGAGGACACACGGGAGCGAAAAGGCGAGCGAAGTTGCAAAAATAAAGAAGCAAAAAAAGAAAGAACGAAGAAAAGGACAAGCCGGTCATGTGGTGACCCCAAAAGGGGAAAGCACCGAGAACTCCCCTCGATGACTAAACCACATGCGACATTACACAAAAGCATCCATGGATGTGTACGGAGTACCTCTAATAGCATAGTTAACTAATTAGTTACAGAGTTGGATATTACACCGAGTACAGAGTGCTCGATGTACTACTCCGTACACTCTTTTCTCGATCCCAGCACAGAGTCTGCATGCAGTTGAATCAGAAGGCTGAGTTGCAGAGTTCGTATCGTTTTATCTTTTATCGCCTCCTAGCCTAACCAGGGTGATGTTCTTCCCATAATGGTTCCCCAAATGTACCAAGTATGAACGCTTTGACTTGGCCTGCACGGCTGATCAACTTCTTCATATGCAGCCAAGCACGAGTCTTGACCAGAATTCGAACTGGGGTCCATGCAAAAAATCATAAATCAGAGTTTGAAAAAAAGCAGACAAGTGGGAGGCTAACTACTCTTTAGTTATTCTAAACCCAAGAACCATCATGTGCTCGTTGTGCCCATGTAATCATTCATCCCTTTGCTTTTTCCTCGACCTGTTTTTTTTTGTCTGAACTAAATGTACACATGTTCCATTTAATAATATGCTCCAGATGTGTTTGCAGGAGGAACGGGGTAAGGTTACCATGATGGACTCATCTGGTACCACAAGCGCCGGAGTACAAGGCAAACCATTTCAGAGGACAGAAAACCACAGACGAAGAGATCGAAGCTGCTAGTTTCCCTGACCGCTAAGAACCAATCCTCACTGCGTGTCGCTAAGTGGCTCTGGTGCCGGAGGGATGAGAGACATAAAAAAAATCTCTCTTGGCAAGACACGGGGCCAGAGGAAGATTTGTATGCTCCGTACGCCGGATGGAGTACTCCGTATGTATTTTAATCCATAATCTTGAGCTGAGGATGGATGACGACATATGATTTGTCGTTCATTTTCCCGCTTCTTCTTATCCGCCGCATATTCTCTCGTATCCCGATCTGTCGATTTCCCTCTTTCAGCCATAACACTCTTGGACGCGTTTTTGCTTTCCTATTCTGTTCTGTGTCTTTGGGGGCGAGGTTTTCCGCTTGCGTGGTGTTCGTCAGCTGAACCAAATCGATTCGATCTAGATCAACTCTCACCACAAAGCCATGAAATTTAAAGACAAGATTGAAGAACCGAGTCTCTTTTCATATAGTCATGACGAACAATCCATCTCACTATTCGCTAGTGGATTCGTCAGCGGAAGATTTGATTTCTTTTGAACACCCTTGACTCATCATCTTTCGGGATAATCGGAGAACCGTTTTTCGAACTAATGCAAAACATGCCTTTTATTGACAGGGCATATTACCGATGTGGGGGGTATAAATTTAAAGGTACCCCTATGTATACATACACCAGGTAACTAGTTAAAGTTGTTGGTTGAACTTATAAAAAGTTTTTTACTTAGTTAACTATCACACGTTGATATGCCACGTAGACGAACCTCATCAGAATACTTGGGTCATACTCCGTATTTTCCTGGTCATCGGCAGTATTACATTCGCCTTCATTTCAAATGGATATTCGACGTTTATGCTAATAATATCAGTATCCCAATTTTCCCCTTTGAATATGTCTCAAGATGTTCTTGCGTGAAGATAACACTCAGGCAGAAATACCCTGCAAAACCTTCGTTCGTTGATCGCCAGTCCAGGCTAGAAAAGAAATAGGCAGCGCCCTCATTTGCAAAACAAAGACCAGAAAAGGGTCACCTGGAGAGAAGAAATACCTTGCAAACCCCCCTCATCTCAGCATGGGCCTCTTGATATCAACAACCTCCAGTTCATTACCCCATACCCCATAACTATACTTAAAAGCGACAAAACAAAGAAAGTTGCTAGGGTTGGCAACTACATGTTTCAGATTTTCCCAATTAAAACATGGAAGCAAAAAAAAAAAAAAAGGTCTTCTTCACACCCTGAGGTCGCCCTGTGAACCAAGATCATGCGGACAGCTTGTGGAAACCCCAAATGCACAATGCACAATGCATTAATGCAGAACAAGCACACAACTTCTCCGACCATGCCTGGTCAATCTTAAATTTCCTTTCTATCATGCATGAACAAATCTTCCCGCCCCTCCAGTGATGACTTATTTCATGCGGTGGAATAGTATGGAGATATATCCTGCCTGAGAGGAACCCAATCTCACGCCACTCCTATCTGTACACGCCTTATGGCTCTCTCCCTACCCTCAGTGCCATGACACGAATAGGAAAACAACAGTTCATCCTGTCTTATCCTATTCTACCCATTTCATCATATATTATCCCTTCCGTTCCCTTCTAGTCAATTCCAGTCCTTTCCACCTTCCTCCTCTTCTTACCCTTGTTGTATCATGCTACCATCTCGTCACGCTCTCCATTTGCAGGTTCCACCAGCAAAATGGGCTAAATTCGAATTCCGGATTCCAGAGGCATTAGAAATCAAAACAAAACCAAAAAATCTGGCTCAGGTGATGAATGCAGGGTAATGTACGACAATAGCCCGCCTTGAAGAACCAGCATAAAAAAAGCAAACCACACAACCTTTGCAAAAAAAAAAAAAAAAAAAAAAAAAACACCTTCGTCATCGTGTAGCACCCCCCCTCCTGTACAACCCCCGGCAGCCCGGGCGCGACGATCAAGCCCGAAACCCCCCCCCCCCCCCCCCCCCCCCCCGCGCGCGGCGTAGTTCAACATGGGTGTGCTACTGGAAGGGAAGGAAGAAAACAAAGAAGCCGAAGTTTTTCTTTCCTCCACGACAAGACAGAAAAAGAAAAGGTACCCTTTACCATATCTTGATGCTCGCAACCATACTCAATGATGACACCCAGGCTAATCATATCATCCATCTAGTTGAACAGCGCATGTGTAACCAAAAAGTTTCCTCAAAAAAACACACAGTGAGGCAACATGCATCATTCTACTGACTGACAACTCAGCAGCACTCCGGTAGTTATTTGGCTCATTAGACACCAGAGGTACGATACCTGTAGCTTGCCATCTTAACACATAGCGTAGGCATATTTTTTTTTTCAATAGCTAGGACCCATAACTAGAATGTCATGAGCGCATTTCTGTGTTAAATACAAGCTTAGGCTCCTCCGTGGAATTGCCTTTGACTAGAAAAACTACTCAGCCCCCTTGAGCACCACTTTTGTTCCCTGATCTTCCCGATCTGCATGCATCACGGATAGCAATTTTCATGCATGTAAGACACTCTCGTCCACCTGTTCGCCCATAACTGCTTAATTGTTGGAGTCCCGGCAACCGATGACCTAGCAATACTTCCCGTTTAAAACCAGTCTGCAGACGAGATAACTCTGCAGGGGCGATAAACCGAGACCCGGTACACTTCCCGGTCGTAGCTCGCTTTTCATCAGCATACTCGAAGAAGGAGGACAGATCGTCCCTCCATTTCAAATGGCCAACCCCAACCGACGAGCCTGGCTTATCTATTCCCGTGTCATGATCAACCGCTTCCATCGTCAACGATCGATCAGACTCTTCCTGCTCTGGCGATGAGTTCGGTTGCTTTAACATGTTTCCCTCACTATCTTGATCGACTGAAGAGTTGCTGGTTCCGTGATAGTTCGAGGAATGGAGCTGTTTCTGCAGTTCATCTGGTCCATATCTCATTTCCCCCAGACTGGCGGTATCCGAGTCCTTGGAGAGCGACGGTGGTATTTCTTGATTGTCAAGATTAAGTAGTGACAGCTTTTTACCTTTACGGCGTCGGGCACCAAAATGTAGGTTGACCATAGCCCCTTGCCGGTTAACACACGTGTTTAAATTTTACTGTCTCCAAAGTAGGGGGGGTATCATTAATCAACACTAGGGTGGGAGAATATTTGGATTTCAAACAGGAAGAACGTAAGATATGAACAGGAGAAGAAGGGAAAGTACTCCCCTCCTACACCCGCAATTTCATTTATGAACTTGGGGACATTATTGGCGGTGGCGATACTTAACTAGGAAGTGATGTAGGCCTGAATGAATCATAATATGAAGAAGAGACTCGTAGTGTGGTCTTCCATCTCAGTGAACTTGAAAAAGGAAAAAGAAAATGAATGGTCGCTACTCACTAGGAGCGCACTATTCACATAATGAAGGCTGAGGCCCAGCTGCCGTGTTTCAGCACGAATGGGCGTGATATATTGCAAGCTATCACTATTGAGCGTCGTGAACAACTAACCAGAATAGAATGGCCAACCCTCTATAAACTTTAGAGTAGGTATGCACAGAATTCAAAGATATGCCAGTTCATCTTCATCATCATAATCATTATTTAACCACCCGAGCCCTTTCATATCTGACTTCTTGGGTGTTTCGTTAACAGAATTTGTTTTAGGTGGCCCTGGTTTTGGTAGAGGAGTCGAACTAACGACGGCACAATGACTTCTGTTGGGTGTGCTTGGGGCGACGAAGCTTGGTGGCTTCGGGTTAGCTTCCTGTGAGGCCGAATATACCATGGATTGTAGTCCGGGGGGGGTTTCGGTAACAGCCACAGCCGTTGACAAATTCAATTTTCTTGCCGGTTTGGAGAAGTTGATATGTGTTTTTGGTTTCCGTAACAATGTAGGGCTCATCTCTTGGTCAATGGCATTTGCACCACGCTTTGAAGGTGTCTCATGAATCAAAGTTGCTTTATCGTTGCGAAGCTTCATTGATGATGGTACGGCTTGAGTATCCAACGCTCGCGGCGTCAAAGGATTGCCTGTCAATTTCCGTCCCTGTAATGCGTTTGGAATTGCTGGTAAATCCACGACATTAAAATCTTTTGTTCTTCGGCCTTTTGGCGTAGCCATAACTTGTACGCCTTGCCCAAAAGGGTTTCTGGTCGGGTTTTTCTGTTTCCGTGAGGATCTTTTCTCAATTCCCTCGACAAAATCTCTTGAAACCAATTCACGATTTGGTTTCCTCATTGCGCTAATCGCAGCATCCAATTCTCGTTTTTGTTCGAGAAATGTATTCATTTTCTTCATTTTCGACTCATGCTGCTTGGCTACCGCCTGGAGATCAACTTCACGGTTGTTTACTCGGTTTGGTTTTTGGATCCCACCCCGCCCATTTATCGAAGGGGGTAAAAGTATATGTTCGTCAGGCTCTTTTTTGATTTGAGGCGTAGTGTTAGCTCGAAACAATGGAGGAGCCTTCATCTTAGGAATCGAGTTTCCATCACTATTCACCCTATACAACGACGTCTTGGATATGGCTGATACAGGCCCTTTAGATAATTTGGATTCATTTGCTGCACGCTTTGTTCGAGGTTTGCTTGAGCGGTGGGGAGACGCTGCGACTGGGCCTCCAAATTTGCGGTTGATAATCTCACATTCTTCAGGAAGACGCGTTGAATAAAATGGAATGATAACCTCCGTACAAAAATCTCGGAGTTTGTCATTATATGACCTTCGTTTGGAGGTGGACTCATCGTGTGAGCCTCCAGAAATCTCATGTGAAAGGACAGCGGAGTCGCAAATATTCCAAATACAGACCCTATCCAGAAGTAGCTCGAATGATGTCCATATACTGTTCTTCAAATTCTTCTTGCTCTTAGTCGGCCGCTCTGCACCCCCAGCAGCAGGTCGTTGAAGATTGTCAACATTCTCAACAACTCCTTCCAATAACATTGTTTCCAGTGTCAATAAAATCTGTAGTAGCGCCTCACGCATGCGGATTTCTTCAAATAGATGTTTGAGTTCAGATTCCACAGAACGATTCCCGGATAGCTCGTTTATCGACGAAAGCTTCCACCATTGCAAAACCAGATCTTCTTCGCCCGGATATAATCCGTTCTTCCCAAGTTTGTTTTTCTTTCTTACCTTGAAGGTTTTCCTGCTGCTGTGCACATTTTCCTCTGCTGAATAGCTACTGAGATTTCGGACTATTTCTGGGAGAGTACTTCGATATTTTACATCCATCTTTTTCATCGGAAGGATGCAAGAGCGATAGAAATGGAATAAAACGGACGGGTTCATCGATGAAGAATTCCCAGCTGCCTGGGAATATGAGCGGGCACGGGAGAGCGGGCCTTTAACAAAATATGCCACAGAGGTCTATTATGTCAACAAGAAATACTACTAGCGCTGAAGTAAGTAGTTTCAATCTTACCTTTGAGGTATAGAGAGTCTCTAGATATTGGTTTTTGAGGGTCCAAAAAAACTCCTCGGGATCCTGTAACGAAACAAAATTTTCTATGGTATCGTGTGAGGTAACAATATCGACAGATATGTTGTCCAAGGGGTTCCCTTCATCCCCTTTTCCATATGTTGGTGAATTAAGTACTTTGGATTCCGTGGGTGCGGATGACTCAAATATATCTGAATGCGTTGGAAGATTTTCTAGCAAGCTAGGAGAGCAGTAGCGCTCACTGGGGTTGTCAGATTCCTGATTACTCCTTTCAAATTCCAATGAGACCAATGATGGACTATGTATCACTGTTTTCGCATAATTATCGAGGTCGGGAATAAGAGTATTGTCCAGCCAATTTATTCCGCTACTATTAGGCGAAGAACAAGCGTCTATATCATGATTTAAATTTGCCTCGGATGGATCGTCATGTGCCCAGAATTTTGCTGCAACAAGCAGGTCTGCTTCCTCAAGCCAATTTGCTAAAGGACAGGCAGAATACAGATGCGATTTAACTCTTTCCACAGCGTAATATTGGTGATAGTATTCTCCATTTTGTTCAGTCACGCTATCAAGACGCGCGACTAATACAACCTGACCCCTCCGTCGCGTACATTCAAGAGCTGGTATGTCCGATATAAACACTTCTCCAGGTCGAAGTACTCCGGGTCGATCTGGGCTAATGTCTATCCATGACATTGGCAATCGAGAGCGGGGCAAGAGGGTAACAGGTGAAAACGTCTGGGGATTTCCTGGTGGAGAGTTACCATATGGCTAAACCAAAGCTGGTCAGCAGAGTGATTTTAACGGCGAAGCATAGGTGGTACACACACGTAGAACCAACTTGGTAAAAGGAAGCTCGTGAACAAGATTCTCTTCCGCATTGAATAGCTTCCGTTTCTTCAATACTGGAAGATGGGTTGGTTCCGAGTCGCGCCCGTTTGAACGCGCCAGGGCGCCGACCGCTGGGAGGGACAGGACGGAAGCCATTAAATCACATTACATTACAAATATATACAATTAAGAATGACGGGCGTCAGCTTTTGAAGAGTAAATAAAAAACATTTGAAGACCAGAATTTCGATGGAATGATTGTTGACCACCATGTGCCAGGCAGGAATCTTGGTATCACGTGATTGGCATTGGACAAGTAGCTAGTTAAATAGATAACTCTGATATTATAACCAGACGGAGTACTCCGTATGGAGGACAGAGTAAACATCCTGGAGTTTAGCTGATAGTTATGGAATTATCTGCGGAGTACGGAGTAGTAGTTAGTTAAATCTTCCTGAACCTAACCAGAAGTTTTGACCTTCAAAGTTTCAATTTAAAAGAGGCTTTTACCAATTCATGCTATTGCCGCTATGATTATAGTAAACCCTAACTAGTAATACAGAGTATTAGATGGTCTCAAAAGGACGAGGTTTTACTTACTGCCCCCACAATGATAGTTTAGTTATAATAAGTCTTTTCTCATAGTAACTAACTAAGTTACATAGAGGCGACTAACTATTGTTGATTTTGATTGTTATTTATCACCCTGATACGGTTCACTCAGTTAATTGAGGAAGCACTAGAATACAAGGAAATCCAATTCTCATCGATTGAGAGAGACGCTTAAAAAAAAAAAGGGGGGTGGGGGGTTGAATTGCGTTATCTGGTGGGATATTACGCCAGCCAATCAGGAGCCGTTCAACACGAGCTACTGTAAGGCACCCGCCGCCTTAGTCATCCTGCCGGTAAGATACGTCGTGTATAATACGGAAGCTGGACGTGGCATTCCCCTCTCTTCTGCTGACTGGACAGGGCGGTGACGTTGGGCAAAAGAGGGCAAGCCAAAAACTCTCATCAGCCTTCCAAATCAGAGAGAACTTGTTCCTCTATCTACTAACTACGGTACCTAGGTAATTAGGCTGTGAGTTGAGTTGAATAGGCATAGTGAGGGACCCAATTGAATATCTGCCACGAAAACCATAGGGCATTTCGTGATCTCAGGGCAGTGCAGAAGTGAGCTCATTTGGACGCCCGCACACACCCACCGAACCTTTTCAACTGTCAACTCGGAAGTGCAATCACAACCTGTTCCAAAACAACCTCAGGTCCGGCTAGGAGGCAGGCTGAGTGCAATATTCTACCGCCATGTCGAAGTTTGGCGTTCTAGTGACGGGCCCAGCTGGGGCGGGGAAAACAACCTTCTGCACATCACTCATTCAACACCTCCAGAACGTTCGCCGGAGCTGTTTCTATGTCAACCTCGATCCCGCCGCTGAAACCTTTTCCTACGAACCCGATCTAGATATCCGCGACCTCATCACTCTCGAAGATGTAATGGACGAAATGGGTTTAGGCCCCAATGGCGGTCTCATGTACTGCTTTGAATTCCTCCTTCAGAATCTTGACTTTCTTCATGACGCGCTGGATCCGCTAAGCGAGGAGTATCTTATTATATTTGATATGCCAGGCCAAATAGAGCTTTATACCCATGTCCCGCTCCTTCCGTCGCTAGTCCAGTACTTGTCTCGCGGTGGGGCACTGAATATTTCGCTCTGCGCTGCATATCTCTTAGAAAGCACATTTGTCGTGGACCGTGCTAAATTTTTTGCTGGGACACTCAGTGCCATGTCGGCCATGATTATGCTTGAAATGCCCCATGTCAATATCCTGAGCAAGATGGATCAGATAAAGGGCTTGGTGAGCAAGAAGGAGCTCAAGCAGTTTACCTCTGTTGACGTTCAATTGATGCAAAAGGAAGATGAGGGGGAAGGGGCCCCGGAATCGGTTGGGGATCCGTCATCTACCGAAGGATTGATGAGTGGGAGCTCGTTTGATCAGCTGAACAAGGCCGTTGCCCAAATGATTGATGACTTCAGTATGGTATCGTTTTTGAAACTCGATGTACAGAGTGAGGAAAGTATCGGGGCTGTGCTCAGTTACATTGACGATGCAATTCAATATCATGAGGCACAGGAGCCTCGAGAACCTGGTGGTGACCAAGAAGTCGACGATATGGAATGAGATATCACACCATCGAGCCCAATTATCATGCGAAACTGAACTACTGAAGAGTTTTATCATGGGGAGACCATATATCATCTCCTCCCCTTCGATGTGCGGGTCTAAGCTCGACATCTAAGAAGTTCCACTGCGCCGAACGACGCCGACATAAAAGTAGCTTTCATCAACATCGTCAAATAGTCGGGGTGATGCTACCAGCTACATGGATGCATCTGAATTAATGCTACTCCAAAAATGCTCAATATAGGAAACCAATAGCTCCATCAAAGATTGAGAGGAATAAAGCCAATTCATTTCCATATAATAATAATAATATCACCCGATGGTGAACCAAGATTATATCCTAGCCCTTTGGTCTACTCACAACTCCAAACAAACAGTATCAATATCGTGAAGCGTAGTGTACATCAATTAATAACCAAAGGGGCATCAATTTCCAAGCAAAAAGAACCAAGGATCATGTCCAGCATTTTGTCCTCTTCTCCTATGACCCTTCCTTTATCTCGAGCCACCCCGATTACCATACGTGTCTGTATACCGCCCCGACGATTGTTTTCTAGAAGCTTCCGCCTGTTCTGCAATGAGCCTCTGTATAAAACCGACAAGTAATCCAACCACCCAGGCCGCATCCTGCGATGCTTTGATCCATCCAACAGTATACACGTGCCAACCTCCACCGAGAATCATGCTCCAGAATGCAAGCCGGAAAACGAGGATGATCCAGAAAGTGATCACGCGGCGTGCATAATCTAGGATCTTGAGCGAGAGCACCAGAATCAGAAAGAGGAGGAAAATTGAGGTGAGATCGGGTGGTGCGTTAAGCATGCTGGTTATGGGGGCGATGATGTATGGTTCTATGTACGTTGCTTGAGCTGCTTCCCAGTGGCTGCGAGCAAAATCAGAGTAGGCGTTGATGTCTTGGAGGATAGAGGGAGGGATATATTTGTTTAATTGGAGGAGGGTGGGGACGAGGTATTCTAGATTCGCAAGTCAGAAAATGCATGTCTTTTATTTTATGTTTCTTCAGCTCTTGTGATTATCGCATGTAAACAAAAACAAACCTTGAAATGCATCCATTGCGGACGGATAAAGTGATATTCAAGCAAGGTCACTGAAGATAGATATCATACAGCATTTCCCTCGTATATTAAAGCTGGCTGAGAGCAAAGTAATGCTGGATCCCTAGTTATATGTTGTTGAAAGTGAACTTATTGACCATCTAGTTAGTTAATGGTCCTTGCGACTTGCCCAAAGCAGTTTTTTAAGATGGTAAGGTCAGGTGATCACTCCCTGCGTATTAAAGGCACCCCCAGGCTGACTCTCTCCCTGGTTGTTGAAGTATGGAAAGGTCAGTTAAAAATAAGAGTAGGAATCAGAAATGAACATGAATAAATTGATTATCTGTCTAGCAGGAAATCCGAGTCATTTTCTATCTACCAGGGCTTCCCAGAGTGTTAAACTTTTTCCCCAAACGCCCTCATACCACAAAAGAAAATTGGTATCATATGTTGAATTATTCCAAATACTATCGTATCGCAAACAAGAAAAACTTGAGACTGTATCTCAAAAAAATCATCAATCGTTAGATCTCCTGTTTTTTGTTTTTTTTCAAAAATGTACTGTAAACCTAAAACTTCAACTGCTTTGGCTTCTCCCATGTGAAGCTCTGGTCGGAAAAGTGACCATTCTTGGCAGTCTGGAAGTAGATCGGCTTGGCGAGATCAAGATCCTTGACGATGACACCAGGGCGGAGATCAAAGTTGTTCCTGATGATCTCGACGAGTTCATCGGATGACCTGGTGGATGTGCCATATGTTTCGACGTAGATAGAGAGAGGTTCAGCAACGCCGATGGCATATGAGAGTTGGACGAGGGCCCGGCGAGCGAGCTTGGCGGTGACAAGAGATTTCGCGATCCATCGAGCTACATAAGCAGCAGAGCGGTCAACTTTGGAGTAATCCTTGCCGGAGAAAGCACCACCGCCATGAGCACCCCAGCCGCCGTAGGTGTCAACGATGATCTTACGGCCAGTGAGACCGGCATCACCTTGGGGTCCGCCGATAATGAAGAGTCCAGATGGCTGGATGTGATATACAGTGCGGTCATCGAGGAGGTTGGCTGGGATGACTTTCTTGATGATCTTTTCTAGGATCTCCTTGCGGAGTTCATCTGTGGTAATATCTGCGCTGTGCTGGGCACTGACAACGACAGTGTCGACACGAAGGGGCTTGACGCCTCCATTGTCATGGGCGTATTCAACGGTAACTTGAGTCTTAGTATCTGGGCGGAGCCATGGAAGGGCTCCACTGACACGAGCATCTTTCATGGCCCGGTTCAACTTGTGGGATAATTGGATGGTCAATGGCAGGAGTTCGGGGGTTTCATCAGTGGCATAGCCGAACATGATACCCTGATCACCAGCACCGAGTTTCTCAAGAGCCTCGTCGTAGTGGAGGCCCTGAGCGATATCAGGCGATTGCTGCTCGATGGCAACGAGGACGTTGCAGGTCTTGTAATCGAAACCCTTTGCCGAATCATCATAGCCGATATCTTTGATTGCGTCACGGATGACTTTCTGGTAGTCAAGCTTGGCCTTGGTGGTGATTTCGCCAAAGACCATAATCATACCTAAAGGGCAAAAATCATTTATTTAGCATACCAGTACCCAACATTGAGTTGAACTATCCAGATCTTACCAGTCTTGGTTGCAGTTTCGCAGGCAACCTAAAAAAATTTGTTCGGTTAATCATCATGAGGAATTGGTGGGGAAAAAAAGGCAAAGCAACATCGCTTTACCTTGGAGAGGGGGTCCTCTGCCAAACAGGCATCCAGGATAGCATCGGACACTTGATCACTAAGGGAATTGTTAGTTTGGGGGTGCTTGGAAAAGAGGCGGAGGCCTGGTACCGATGAGTACTCACGCAATCTTATCCGGGTGTCCCTCACCCACAGACTCGGAGGTGAAGAGAAAGGTGCCTTCTGGCTTGGAGATGCTGCCCATGGTGACTGAAGGAAGAAGAGACGTGAAGAAGGGAGTTAAGTAGGTGAAGTGAGTGAACAGTTGAGGCAAGACAGCGCGAGGGAGAATGGGGATAGGATTGGGATGGAAAGTGAGGAGGGGCGAGGGGAGCGAGAGACGAGCCTTTAAAAGTAAACCCAAAGCAGGAGAGAAAAAAAAAAAAAGGGTTTGGGTGGGAGGCACGTGCGGGTTTTTACCAATACCAAGGTTACCAGGCGCGTATTTCCACAGCCACCGCCCAGTAAACTTACTCTCCACTAAGTTCACTTTAATAGTTGGTAGGGTTGAATGGTCAAGAGTTACCGGTTAATTAGTAGGTACCTAGGTAGTTATTTCTCTCTATTTATATCTAATAGTGTCTGTAATATATATATATCTCATCATCATAATTCAATAACAAAATAGAATCCTTTTTTACCACCCAAACGATTCTTCAAAATAGTCGAGTCTTGTATACCCAGCCTTCAACGCCTCCTGAACTGCCATTCTCGTCTCGTTTGCGAGTCCATCGGGGCCACACACCAAGACTGCCGCTTTGGTGCTACTACTCACCGGGCTGATGTTGTCTTTCTGTTTGGAGAACACTTGTGATATGATCTCTGCAATAGGTGGCCGTCCAGATTGAATGGCTATTGTCGGTTTTGGAATCCCTAGTGGACGAGAATCATCACAAGAAGATAGAAGAGCCGTGGCTTCATCATTTTGTGGCAAAGGGGAATCGACTTCGTACTCCTCCACAACAGCAGTGGTGCAGTAAAAATGGAACTGGATATCTTCTCTGTCTAGAGCTGGACGGAGCTCTCCATCTAGCACCTCACGGATAAACTCAGCTTGACGAACGACCCAAACTAGTCTGATGGTCTGTATTCTTGTGTTGGACGGCGGGGCCATATCTCCTTCTAGCCCGGGTAAAGGGGACGGCACCAGTGTGGAGGACGATGCTGAAGATGTAGACATGCGGCGGCCCTGTGTTTCATCGAATCTCCTGTTCAGAGATGCGAAGGTCGTACGCCGCATGTGTTCCATTATTACCGGTAGTGCTGCTGCAACACCAGTCCCTCCGACCACAAGGGTAACATCTTCATATTCATGGAACTTAGTTACCGCACCATAAGGCCCTTCAATAAGCAAAGGAGTATGGATTATGCGATTGGGTGATTTGAGGCAGTCAGATCGCAACCGGTGGGTCCATCCAGAGAACGGGCGAATCCAAAATTTGAGCTTGATTAGCTCCTTGTCAACTCCTTTGGAGTCTTCCTCCTGTATGACAGACCAGCTAGCTAATGTGAATGGGTGGCTCTCGTATCCACGCCATTTCAATGGCTGGTATACGTAGTAAAATTCTCCTGGACGTGGTAATGGGTACATTGACTCCATTTTTACCTCGAGCCTTATAAGGTCCGATACCGTGTCGTAATACGTACTGGAATTGGCAACACGGATTTGATTTCGATTCCTGCTCAAGTGAATATTGCACAGGACTAGCCTGGCCAACCGGGCTAACTTATCCAAGCACCACACCCCTACAACTGGCCAGAGATACCCGTCGTATTCACCGTTGAAAATACTTGTGTGACTGCGTAGAAAAAGAGTTACTCACGATACTCTCCGCATGAAGATAAACCGACAAGGAGAATAAATAGTCGACTTACATGAACAAAGCTATTAGTATTACCAATGAGGCCGCAATATGGATCAAAAGAAAGATTTCATAAGACCGTCGACGCAGCCACCCAGCAGATAGCCAAAACAACAGACTCATAAGTGTAGTCGCCTATACAACAAGATCAGTTTGCCGTAAAAGACAGTTGTTCGTGCAACGTACCGCAAGGCTCATAATCCACCACGACAATGGCCAAAGGCGGAAATATCGCCCATCTAAGAGTAATTAGAATAAGCCCACTGGCGCATAACACGGTTAATATCCAAAAACTAAGATAGGATCACTAACTTTGAACACATAAAACCGTATATCCGATCGAATGAAGTACAGCTTCAGCCGTAGCCACAGCAGCAACTGTTCGGTGAAATAAATTAAAAGTCGAAAAACTCCATCCTGTTGCCCATAAAAATATATTGTTCCTTCCGGCAAAAAACCATATAAGAATGAGATTGGAATACGACATTACTCCAGTTCTGTCGGAGAAGTAACGCCAGAACTGGTGCATGGGGTCGTCAAAGCTGATATAGAACATAAGTAAAAACATTATTGCTTGGTCAAAAAGAAATATTTGCTTACAAGAGATTCCCTTTAAATAGCGTATATTTGACGCTTATCAAGACAAGGCTGAATATATAATAACTAACACTGACAACAACTTCGAGCCGAGTCGGTATTGGACTCGAGTAGATTAGGAGTCGGTTATATGGAAACCTGGCCCGTGGAATGGTTAAGTGGAGCTTTATCCAGCAATTGACCTTCGATATACTAGTGGCAAACTGCCTGGGCGAGAGGGGAGATTTTGAATATCTCTCGGGGTCTTCATGTTGCTTGTGGACTCGAGATTTAGTCTTGGGTAAATGCGTTGTGACTCTGATGATGATTCCAGTCAAGAGAACCACCCCCCAGAAAAAATAGGATGCGTATCTAAATGCAGGAGAGAAATCCATTAATATAACTAAGTCTTGGGTCATGAGTTGAAAGTCTCCTCACCCTGCTGCATGACGAGCCCATATTTCAAACGCCCATGTTTTCTAAAAAAAAATAGGTAAGGCCACTTAGTATATTTCAAATTGTGAGAAGGAATAGGTAGGTTGGGAGCTCTGAAATAAGCTAGAAAGGTTGGGGAGGGGGGAGAGGGTTCTGCTCTTACGTTGGTCATATACGACCTCCAGAAGTATTGTTGGGAAATAAGAACAGGTGCATCAAGCAGCACCCCCCTCTGAAACCCATTAAATTCCACGACTCTGAGCTTGCTTATATAGTCATCTGTCAATTCAGGCTCAACATCTTTGTATGGAACCAGCTCAAATCCAGCGCCGGCACAATCTGCCCGTAAAAATTCCTCGCCAGCCTCAAGTTCCGCGGGTGAACAATACGATTTAGCAGCAGCGTAAAGAGAATGTATCCGTAGTTGGTTTGTGCACGAGCTTTCTAGTGATAGCCCGGCGGGCCTGGTGTGGTTATCATCGCTGATTATATCCTGAAAACTTAAGTATGAAAGTGCTTCTGATATGGAAACGAGACACCGAGCTGAGTTCTCGGATGTTTTGGCCAGAGCGGGAATGGGAGACCCAAGTAGGGATAAAAGGAGGAATGGACGTATTTTTCGCATGTTTGTATATCGAAAATTCACACTAGGGAGAGGCGCTCAAATGACAAAAAGGACAGGGTTCGATTTCCAGATCGGCATGCATGTATATATAGGTATATATATTAGTCGCTGTGGCTAAAGGAGTCCACTCGAAGGAAAGGTTTTATAATGAGAGGATAGTATCAATTAGAAACGTCCGTATTCTCCCAGTCTATCGGATGAATAGAATCTAACAATCGAATGTAGACAGGAAATTCAGGGAGAAGGGAATCAGAAATGGTGACATTTTCTAAAGATCAGATAACAACGTCCTTCAGCCCGCGGATTTGAATGTGGGGGCTCAAGCGAAACTTATCAGATGGTAGAGCCCCCCAAAATTCTTCCGGCCTATTCCAGGGAAATGACGGCGCGGAACAAAAAGGGAAAAAGATAGAAATTGTAGCGTGATCTCGCTGTGCCCCACTTGGTATCGAGACATGATTATGGATTTTACACCTCACAGGCAGTCTTCCTATCCAGAGAATCTTGGCTCTCAGCATGGGATGAGGAAAAACATAACAAGAGAAAAGTCAAAATAGCGAATAGCCGGGAAAGTAAGTTCTGAAGTTTTTCCTATTAATGTAGGAATCGTTTCCTATTCGGCCACCACAGTCGCTGTTGGGAATTTGTTGACTATGGACCGGTGGGGACCCTAACAGGGATAGTTATTGGCTGGCAAGAAGCCGAGCCATAGCACGCTAAGGATCTGATAACTCTAACCAGGGAATAATCGGATCTGATAACTTTGATTCACCGAACAGGAGAAAAGGGGGATGGAACGAACGTCAAGAAACATATTCTAACCAAATCTCTAACCGGACCAATCCCAAGTGAAGCAAGAAGAAAAAAAGGTATTAGGAAATCCAAATAATTACAACAGCAGCTCAAATCAGGTGGACAAAAAACAACCGGTGCTCAATAAGAGCCGGCTCCAAAAAGAAATATGCAGGCTAAAAGAAAGCTCCAAAAACATGAAAACAGATGGAGAAAAGAAAGAAAATTTTGTGCGCCTCATGATGCAATGTGTTTGACGCTCTAATACTCCGTACATAAGCATTAAATATTAGGAATTAGGAACTATATCCTCGCCGAACCGAGATGGTGTTACATAAAACGGCCAGCAAACTCATTCCAGGGCGTAAATTTGGCAGGTATTAAGGGAGGTATGCTCGGATCTAGCCAAGTGATGATGGTCATGCCATGGCAAAGGGAATCTAGTGATGTTGAAGAAAGTTGACTGAAGCTACTGGCGATGGCTGCGAACCTCAGCTTGGAGTCTTCTGGTTTCGCGGAGGGCTTCCTCCCTGTGATAATAAAGTATCAAGTCAGTATATGCCATTTCATTTGGACGTGATGTGACATGTTTGGGGGTTTCAGCTCACCTATCTGCCTGTAGCTCTGCAACTTGAATTTGGGCACTATTCATACGGCTTACAACTTCTTCCATCTCGGCATCGGCATCACGTAGAGCCTTCTCTAGTTCTTTGACCTTCGAATCTAGGACTTCTGTTTGGGCAACTTGTGCCAAAGCAATAGCCTCACCACTTGTGGTTCGGGTTAGAAGTGGGGATCTGGGGCCCATGAATGGGGAAGGCGTCAACATCGGGGAGCGTAGGCCAGGGCTCCGGATTCCATTTTTGGCACGCAGCAGCTGGGCATTATGGCTTTCGGTCAAAGTGTTGATTTCTTGCTCATGCTTAGCGACTTCTTCCTCCGAGCTTTGTTGGGCTAACAAGAGAGCTTCTTCGAGCTGGCGTAACTTCGATTGCATCTCGTTGATCTTCTTAGCCGAATGCTTTTGTTCGCGCTCTCCTTGGTCGATGGCATTGGAAAGCCGAGCCCTGAAAGAGGCATTGTTTCCAACCTGCTCGTGCACTTGATGCTCTAGGAATTCATTTGGTATTGGAGACCCAGGGCTCAAATTTTCCCTGTCGGATCTGAGCTGATGGTAGGCTTCTTCCAATGAACTGGCGGTGACATGGAATTGGAGTACATCATCTGAATTACCATCCATTTGCGGGGGAAAGGGAATGTCGTATTCCTGCAATAAGGTACGTAAGGAAGTGGTCTCGTGCTCAGCTCGATCAAGATCAATTTTTAGCCCAGCTAAACCTTTCTCGCAGCGCCATTTCTGTTCAAGGGCGTCATCGGCACGTCTCCGAAGAATATCAATTTCTTCTCTCAGAGATCGGACATCTCCTTCGTAACCTCTCCTCCGGGGAAAGTTCGACTGTGTCGCACGACCTAGCTCCGTTTCTAATATGCGAATGCGCTTCTCATATTGAGAGGCTTGATACTTTTGATGTTCTAATAGTTTTTTAACCGTCTGGTGTAAAGCGTCGCGTTGAGTTTCGACGTCTTTCAGTCGATCTGTTAATGACTCCTTAAATTCACGTTCTCGTCCGATCATTGAACTAGGACGGGAGAGAGATCCTGATCTAGATAAGCCACCACGGTTTGGAGGCACGCGCGCAAGAGAATTGGATCTGGACAGGCCAACTGATATCCGTGGACTTTTGAGTTCACCTCCTTCTTCAGCAATCGAATCTATACGACTTTGCTGCGCTGCTTGGGTGTCGACCTGTATTTTTCGAGCCTGGGCAAAAGTTGCGTTCTCCTGTCGTAAATTTTGGAGATCATGCTGCATGCGTGATTGAAGTTGATCTCGTTCATTTCTCTGTTGTTCAAGCTCAACCCTCATGCCGGTGAGTAGGTCTTCCAAGTTATCTTTGAGCGATCTCTCTTCTGTTAGACGTCGCCGTGTATCTTCTAGAGCCGCTTCGAGCTCCTTGGCCTTACCTGCCAGATTCGATGCTTGTACTTTTTCTGCCCGAAACTAAAATTTAGAGCCGTTAGTAGGGAGAATAGCAAGAATATTAGGGATAGTGGAGAATATTCATCGTCATACCTGGCTCACTTGGGACTCAAGAAGTTGAATATGAGATTCTGTGACCTGCCGTCGAGACCTTTCTTCTTGCCATTTTGTCGACAGGTCAACCCTAAGCTGGGCAAGCTCCTGTTCGTAGCCACGCTTCAGTTTGTCGACATCATGCGCCTTTGGTGGGCCCAGATCACTTAGCGAGTATTTCATAGAGCCGCGCCCAGAATCAGAGAAGTAGTCACTTGTCCCGTGGTTTGAATCCGATTGCGAGCCGTTGCCTTCCGTTTGTAGTAGCTCTATCATATCTTCAAGTTCCATTTCTCGGCGAATTGATCCAGCCAATTCTGCGCTAATTTCCCGTAACTCATTTTCCATATCAGCTAATTTAGAATGCAGATTGCTATCAATGGGAACAGTTTGAGACCGTGGACCCATCTTCGGCCCGGCGGTTCCAAACGAATCTCTCGAATGGACTGTATATGTCGAAGCTTGAGTTGAAGCATTCATAGGTGATGGTAATGGTGAAAGTATAGAATCGGATATCTCTGTGCTAGTGGATTCATTGCCGGGAGAGGTGGCAGTTTTCCAGCCAAAAAATGAGGTGATCTTGCTTCCAGGGGTCTTGGGAAGGTGTTTATACTCCAACGATCCATTGGATAAAGTCCGGCCTGAATCGACGCGGAGAGGAGGGGGCCTGGAGTTGGCTGGGAGAGACGGGGGATGTAGAGCCATTGTAAACGACCGTTTATGATCTCTTAATTGCTGAAGTATCACATTCAGCTTATGCACCGAAATCACGGGTCCGCCGCCGGGTTGAGGGTAGGAATGTTGGTTTAGGGTAGTCGTACTAACTTCAGGGAGTTTGGAGTGCGCGGCACGAGGGAAGGTCGGAGATTTTACTAGTCTTGGAGATAGTATCCCACGGGGATATCTACAACTGGCATGTCAGGACGATTGCACGAATTTGTAAAGGGGAATAAATAGGATATATGTACTTATCAAGGTCCCTCACAGTGACATCCACTGACGACGGTGAGAATTGAAATTGATCATTGCCTTTCGGGAAAGAATTTGAAGGGGTGAACGCTAATCCAGCACTACTGAGCTGGAAAGGAGACGCGGTGGGCGGCAAAGGTTTCCTCCTGATTGGCGACGAGGGCGTCGGTATTCGCGCCACGCTAGTAGTAGAAGGTGAAGGCGAAGGAGGGCTACAAACGGAAGTAGAAGTAGAGAAATCCGACCGTTTTGGATGATCTTGAAGAATCGTAGGAGAAGGAGCTGGAGGAGCATGAGGGTTTGGGTCAACAATGCCGCTCTGCATGGCCGCCATTTTTAGAGTCGCTAGCCAGGGGTCCCAAGGACGGGCAGGCATCTGGGAGTGCCTGATGGGGCAGCGAACGGACAAGCAAGGACTGGTGATTGGTGAGCAGGACGGCGCTAGAGGACTGCGGGATGGCAGAGGTCATGTCTGGGCGGACATGGGACCGCCCTAGGCTATCCTGGCTTGCTCACAGGAGGGAGATGGAGCGCTAGAAAGCGTAGGGATTTGCGTCGAATGAATGGAGCAAAGCAGCGACACCAGCGATTCGCGATACCATGGGGCGTCGCACCGTCACGAAGGGTAGCTTCTCTGGTTGGCTGGCGCGCAATGAAAGGGGCTTTTGGCTTTGTTTGGGCTGGATGTCGTGGAGTCAGTTCACTGATGCTGGAGCTTATTTGCAGTTCTGGTGGACGATCACACTGGAGATGAACACTCGCAGGAGCCCAAACTGCATAAAAAATAGCCCTTGGAAGGCGTTCGAGCGAGAGATCAAGTTAAAACGAGTGGTGATACTCCGTACAGAGGAGAAATCAGACGATGAATGAACCAAACTAGGTAGATGAAGAGGGAATGATTAATTCCTGAAGACACAGGTTGGCTAGTTGGCCACGAAGTAGATGGAGAGATATTTTAAGGTGGACAGGTCTGCGATATTAATATTACTTGAAGAAGCACGACGAATTAAATGCCTTGCACAGGTTATTTGGCTCTCCAGGGGCAGCGAACCACTAAGAGTTATGCTTTGCCCATTGAGCTTTCAGCCCTGGTTCCTTGCAAATATCCTCTTTCTCGACTCGTAATTTTCCGTGTGACACGCAGAATCTTGATTGAGTTGGAAACCAAAGATTTGTGGCCCCAACATCGATCAACACAAGAATAAAATAACCCCCTTCTGCAGCTCGCAAATCCGCCGGATCTGCAAGCCGGAGGAGAGTTATTGTTGGGGGATATTTAGCAGTGCAGTGCTTCTAATTTGCGCATCGCTTCTAATAGATATATTTAAGCTTGGTTCTACAGGTCAACAATATTACACCCAAAATACCAAAATGATCAGATGAATGAGAAATAACAAAAAGAAAGAAGAAAAAATAACCCGCATATGCTCTGAAATCTCTCATCCCTCAAATGTATATCGTAACCATTCTCCAACTGCACGTAGGCTCTCCCATCTGACTGATTCGTCGCGATCGGCCATCAACTCCATCACCCGTGCTTTGAGCCCCAACTTGTCCAACTGATGGCGACGTTCCGGGACCTCTTTGACTAGACAGCCTATATCGTTACATGCGATCGCTAGGACTTGTTTATCCGAGTCCCAGCTCTTGGATAGGATCTCCACTAGTTTCCGAGGTAGTGCACCCCGTTCCTCATCTAGTATTCTTCTTGCATTTTCGCGCCAGAAGGTCGGGTTTCGATGTGGTGGTGACCATCGCAGGTGCCCGGATTGGACCTCTGCAGCATATTCGTCAAACGTGGTCTGCTTTTTCGTATATTCCTCCAGAATCTCTGAAAGCGACGTCAGGTCGTCTACAAGGTCGGGATCCGTTAGATGTCGCCCTCCTAGGTTTGAAAGTAAAGAAGGTAGCCGGACGGCAACGGCTGCGGGCAGAAGGTTGGATTTTTTGGACGATAGAAGGTTTTTTAATGTTGCAACTAGGAGTCTAGTGGTCTTCTCCTTTGGAGACAATCTGAGAAGCTGTTGATATAAAGTGATGATGTCATATTCCCTTTTAATGATTGCAAGTCAGTTAAATCTTAGAAGTGGAAAGGGGAATCGGGGGGATGGCGTACGACTCGAGTTCAGCACCAACAAAATCGGCTTCAAAGCTCAACTGCCAGATAACAAGCAGAACATGATATAGGAGCTGTATACCCACCCCTCCCCCAATACTAGTCTCAGTAGATCGCACGCTGCTTGAGCTCGCTACAGGGGCGGAGGAAGATACAGAGCCATTATTATCCTTCGACGATCCAACCGCTGAGCGGAGAATGTGAATTAGCGGTTCAACGGTACTCGTTCGCTGGCCCCAGAATATCTCTCGAGAACGTTTTGTACGTAAGAGGGTTGAATAGCTCTGTACGCCAATGTCTTGCAGTCCAGTGTCCTGACTTTTGGTCAAAGTCGAGATATAAGAGTAGAGCTTAGGAAGAGCGGCTTCGTCTTTCGGCGATGTTTTCGGGGATGATACGAGCGAAGCAGCAACAAGATTGGACAGGAGAGAGGAGGTCAGAAGCGGAATTGGATCTTCTGAATCGGTGGAGCGGTTGAGAAATGGGAGAAAGTGTCGATAGCTATCGTTATTTTCAACCAGGGCGGCCATCAGGCTAGGTACTTCTACCAAATAGGTATTGATTTAGCATTGTCGTATTGAAGAGAGAAGAAAAAGAAAGAACGCATTTATAGCTATTACCATTTATCAAGTCTCCAGCAAGCACCAGAATGTATTGTATGATATCCGTCCGGCGGGCCGCAGACTCAAGGATGGCCTTGTCCGAACTGCTCCCAGCCAACAAGGAGGTGAAAGCACCAACGTCGGCCGCAATCGCCCTCTGTCTTTGTTCTTTGCGGACTTTGTCCACTGCTTTAACCCGCCTGAGTTGGTCTTCTGTGACGTTGCCAGCCCTTACAGCGCCCTCCCATGGTATTGGCCGGGCCCGGATGTTGTTCTGTAGCGAGGTAAGATAAGTTGGCGGTTCAAGCGACATGGCTAGAGTGTTATGGATTTATGTGGTAGACAAAGACGTAGCAGTGGATCGAGACTGGAAGAACTGATCCGATTGCAGCTAAAAATGAGCCTGTCTTTGTGTCGAGAAGGAGGTCTCGGATACACTAACTAGAGCTTCGGATTGTTGATGGGCGGATGATGCTGTCATCTGCATACACAAAGCTGCTTGCGTTGATGGTCAATATTGCGCCAAGGGTTATTTAACTAACGATTATAACAGCTGAACCCCCCGGACCAGACAAGAGCAACAACGAATATTAATTATTTACTTAAGAAAGATCATTCTTGATCGCATAACAAAGGACAGGAAACTTGTCTGAATGATGAGTTCTTCGCGCGCTCTAAGCCACTTCTGATCCTTGCCCGGCGTCGTTGACCCTTTCCAACCGCGCCATTTAGTTTATAGGCTGCATTGTTTCGTCATCCCGAGTAATATCGCCTACACCCAGAAGAATAAAGACAGTCCTCCAAGAATTAGTGACCAATGTCACTTTGTGGATCCCTATAATCGCACCTGGAGTGGTAGAGACAAGCTATGTCGGCTTCAAAATGGAAAGTCGGCTCCCTTTTCCAACAAGCCGTCGCTGGTGTTGAGTCTCGGTTGGACACGATATTGGCTGAGGGGGATGGTGAGCGCATGCAGAATGTGGAAAAGACGGAGAAAGTCACAGAGCAGCCGGGACTTCGGCCTGGCATGTCACTCTCTATGTCTCCATCTCCAAGTAATAAGTGCCATTCTCAATGAAAGGCTGCATAGCGGGACCACTTTTTAACCTATTTTCTCTTTCTCTAGATATTTCGAGGAGTTCGTCATCCGCAAGAGCAAACGATAGATTACAGGAGAGATTAGCTCGGGCTATGGTTAAGCAGAGTTCGTCAAACAACCTTGGAGGTTCAACATCATCAAATACCCCTTCCCGCACCTCTAGCCCTCTGCCCCCCGAAGAAAATAGAACCAGCGTTGACAGCTCCCCGGGACACATTGATCCAGCGGCTGAAGAGACAAAGAGTGATAGGTCTTCTATCCCCCGCGTGAGCCATGACGTTCCCACGGACTCTCGAGCATCATCTGAAATAATAGTGGACACCCCTCAAAAGGATTTGGAAGTTTCGTCTACCAACTCCAAAGAACAAAATGGGGTCGTTGACCGGGTTGATGAGGAGACTCTTGTAAATACACCCCAAATCGACATACAAAAATCCGCGGCGAGCCAAATGGAAGGATATGAAGATGCAATGGCACAATTACAAGCAGAACACGAGGCGTCGGAACTACGGTGGCAGGAGGAGTTGCATAACTACGTTGAAAAAATAGATGCACTCCAGGCGAAGTTGAAATATCTAGCAAAAGAAGCTGCTGAATCCGCCAGGAACAACACTGCGGCTGCCGCAACTGGAAGCACCGAAAAGAAACTTTTTGAGAAGGACGAAAGGATTGCAGCCTTGCTGGAGGAAGGCCAGAAATTATCCAAGACCGAGCTAGATCATCGAACCACAATAAAAAAGCTCCGACAATACATTGCAGAAAACTCGAAGTCGCAGGCAGACTTAAAAAAGAAGCTAGATAAGGTAGAAAATGACCTATCACAAGTACAGGACCGAGCAAAACGCGCGGAGGCGGCAGAAAGGAGTGCTGCCACGAAACTGCAAGAAAAATCCCAGCTTGAAAGAGAGCTTGAATCAGTTCTCACCGAGCGTGATTCTCTCAATTCCTCTCTCGTCGAATTGAAAACCCGCTTATTGAGAGCAGATACTCGAGCCGAAGCCGCCGAACGAAAGGCCCAGGCAAGCAATACCCTTGCTGAGAAACGCCAGATCACGGAGCTCAAGGATGATCTCTCAAGTGCCAAAATCGAACGGGAGATTAGTGAAGAAAAGCTCCGCCGGGAAATTCGAGACCTACAAGAAAGACTTGATCGTGAAAAGGAACGTTCGCGTGCCCAGGAGGTTGAACTTCGGGGTGAACAGACTATCCTGGAAAGTAAGATGGAAACTCTACGCGCACGAGCCGAGGAGGTGTCTTCGAGTACTACTGGTGATGCGCAGGCAAAACTTCTACGCCAGGTTGAAACCCTGCAGACACAACACGCAGTAGCGAGTGAAAACTGGCATGGCATTGAAAGCTCTATCCTTTCCCAACTAGCCAACGTAGAAAAAGAACGAGATGATTTTGCTAAGCGGGAGGGAGATCTGAGAAGGAAAGTCAGGGAAGCCGTAAGTTTTATTGGGGTTATGTTTGCGCTTTTGCACCGAACGGGGGACTTCACTAACACTCCTTCCTTACACTAGAATCTAAAAGCCAAGCGAGCAGAGGGAGAATTGGAGAATTCTCGAGCCCTCGTGCAAGAGTTAGAGCGAGATCTGGAAGAGAGTAAACGGGAGGTTGAACGATTGAACCAAAGAATTGAAACAGCAGAAAAGGAAGTGCTTGAAACAAAACAACAACTATCTACACAGAAAGAGTACCTCGAAGCGACCTGGACACAGCGATTTGAAGATGAGAAAGCAAAATGGCACGAACAGCAGCTTGCATCGCCGCCAGGCTTGCTGCAAGCTCGTACTGAGTCGATCACGCCTAGTCGACGATCAGACATATTGTTGTCTCTATCCGACCGTCCACCTAGCCTTCGATCGGCTTCCAACCGCCAGAGATCCGACACCCCGCCGAGGCAAAGCTCGTACTCTTCATTCAACTCCAATATGGTTCTACGAACCAATTTTAATAACCACTCCGCGGTATCCGTTGATATTCCCCCAATTCAAACGTTCGAGCCGGACGAATACTTCGCCGACAACGTGACGCCTGCTACCCCTTCTGCCCATGGAACCCATGCACAACCCCCCCGCGCGGTCAACGATGTCGTCTCCGTATCAACAGTTGCCGCCGGCCCCTCGGTTCAACTAGTTGAGCGAATGAGTGCTTCTGTTCGACGATTAGAAAGTGAGCGTGCAGGGCTTAAGGATGAACTCATCAGGCTAACAGCACAGCGGGACGAAGCAAGGCAGGAAGTCGTCGAGCTGATGAAAGAAGTAGAAGAGAAACGAGCTGCTGATGTAAAAATACAGGATCTTGAAGCTACGGTTCAGCAGCTAGATGAACGGTATCAGACTGCCCTTGAAATGCTAGGCGAGAAAAGCGAGCAGACGGAGGAATTGAAAGCCGATATTGAGGATTTGAAGAAGATAATGCGCGAGTTAGCGGAAAAAACCGCCAAGTGATAATGCTCAGACTACTTCTAATACCACTTTATTTACATTCCTTTTGCTCTTCCGTGATTAGCAATTTATCCATGAGGAGTTTATTTACATGAAGGTTTTGTTTCGTTTTATATTGAGCCGAATACTTATATATACCATGCATGCTTTTAGATCATTATTAAAAAAACAAACCGGGGTTAGAATCTTATCAATATTTACATTAAACGGATGTCATATCATCATACATATGTTTTGCTCGAGTATCACGGAAGTTCAACCCCTTCTCGTTCTGCTGCTTCCAAAATATACTTTCGAACCTAGCCATTTCGAACATTAGCTCTAGTCGTTCAAATTACACGTTTATAAAGTATGGAATAAAATAACTCACCCGGGCATCAGGTGCAAGATCAATAGCTAGTTGATCATTCTTGTCACGCTTATCGGCTTCAGCACCTGCTTTAAGCAGGGTCAGAGCAGCTTCACCATGGCCTTCGGAAATCGCGTGGTGAAGAGCAGTTAGGCCATCAATATCAGTGGCATTCAGTGGAGAATTTCCTGCTTCTAAAAGCAGATTGATAATTGGAACGGATCCAATTGCAGCCGCACGGTGGAGTGGCAACTGGCCCCTGCTATCCCTAGCCCTGGCGCTGCAGTTATTTGAAATCAGGAGGCGAACAGTGGATATATTATGCTTCGAGGTTGCGAAATGGAGTGCATTCTGTAAATCAAATTTTCAGTACATTATGCCCCCGATCCTGTCGCCTGATTTGAAAGTTGAGCGGGAGCTGTAACTCCTCTTATAAAAGTATGCATAAAATACCGACATACCTGTCCATTGAGGGTTTTGATATTCACGTCTGCACCTTTTCGAAGAAGCATGTCAATGATTTGATCGCCTTCGCAATTTTTCAAGCTGGCAGCAATCATAAGCGGGGTCCAACCAGATGCATCCTAACGGACATCGATGGGTTAGTCGCTTGAGCCCCGAACGAAGGCTATCAATTAGATGACAACGAAACAAACCGTAGCATCGGGATCAAAATCTTTCTCTGAGATCAAGAGTTCAACTATTGGTAGCCAATGGTTTGCCACAGCCCAGTGGATAGCTAGCCGTTTATCACCGTCTTTCAGCGATGCGAGTTTGGGATTCGCCTAGTTAGTAAGATGTGAGATTGGCTCATGCACGTTATTTCTTACTCTGCTACAAAAGCTCACTCACATGCAGGAGAGACTCGACCACAGTAACTAGTTAGAGTTGCTGGTTAGGATATAGATATTAACTATGCTAGAGATTGTGGTGGAAGTATATACCTTTTCCTTCACGAGCAGCCTCATGGATGGCATATTTTTCATTGTAATGAGGGTCCATCTTTTTTCTGGCTACTATAGTATGCTTTCTTGCTCAAGAATTAATTGTTTTGGAGGATAACTTAGATGAAGATTCGACTGGATTAACTAGAAGCATTTCGATGTCAAGCTGAAATGGGCGGGCCGGGCTTGGCGCGAGATTTCTGTTTCGATGCCAATAAAACAATATTATTAAGTTAACTATTATTAAATGATAAATGAACGTGAAGATAATAATAAAACACCGGATCAACCACAGGAACGAGAAGAATCTGGGGCACAATACATCCTAATCTCTCTAAGATCATACTCTCTCTGGCATTGAGCTTTTTGCTACCACAAATATATTCCCCGTCGAAGGACAGCCACTTGACGCCAGCTCATCGGAACCTACTTATTCACAGGATGGAGATCGCTCCAACCAACGTAGCGGCGAACGAAGCCGCACGTCTCTCCGTTAAACGAACGCTGAATGTTTTTGGTTCTGATTATCTCCTACCAGGGCATACAGCTTCCTCGACTGAGTCGATCGCAGTCTCGTATCGTCGCAAGGCAGAATATAACGACACGCAGGTGCTGCCTCCCTCTCTCGCGGAAAAACAAGCAAAGGCAACCGCTGGCCGGGGAAAACGCGCTAAAACCAAACCTGATGAACCAGGAGCTTCATCGACTGCACTAGTGAAAACGTCTAGCTCGTCGAAAGCAAAGGCAAGCGGCGACAACTCACCTACAAGTCTTGTCATGAGGCCAAACATGCAGCAACCAAAACCAGACTGGCATCCGCCATGGAAACTGATGCGTGTGATTTCGGGACATTTGGGTTGGGTTCGGAGTTTGGCCGTTGAACCGAATAATCAATGGTTTGCCAGTGGTGCGGGTGATAGGACGATCAAAATCTGGGATTTAGCTACCGGTACCTTGCGTCTTACGTTAACGGGCCATATATCTACAGTGCGAGGACTGGCTGTATCTCCACGTCACCCGTACCTATTTTCTTGTGGAGAAGACAAGATGGTGAAGTGCTGGGATCTCGAAACTAACAAGGTCATCCGGCACTACCATGGCCATCTTAGTGGGGTATACACCCTCGCCCTGCACCCAACATTGGACGTGCTGGTCACAGGTGGTAGGGACGGCGTGGCTCGAGTGTGGGACATGCGGACACGAAGCAATATACACGTCCTCTCAGGCCATAAAGGTACGATTTCGGATGTTCAGTGTCAAGAAGCTGATCCCCAAGTCATTTCCTCGTCCCTAGATGCGACAGTACGACTCTGGGATTTGGCTGCTGGAAAAACTATGGGTGTTCTCACGCATCATAAGAAAGGTGTCCGGGCGCTTACAGTACATCCTAAGGAATTCACATTTGCAAGTGGTAGTGCGGGTAGCATTAAACAGTGGAAATGCCCTGAAGGTGCTTTTATGCAAAATTTCGAAGGCCAAAACGCCATCATCAACACACTTTCCGTGAACGAGGATAATGTACTTTTCTCTGGCGCCGATAATGGCTCAATGTCATTCTGGGATTGGAAGACAGGCCACCGGTTCCAATCTCTGGATACGATTGCTCAGCCTGGTTCATTAGATGCTGAGGCTGGCATAATGGCTTCCACATTCGACCGTACGGGTCTACGATTGATTTGCGGCGAAGCAGATAAAACGATCAAAATTTGGAAGCCGGATGATGAAGCTACACCAGAGAGTCATCCACTGGATTGGAAACCAACACTTGGAAGGAAGAAGTATTGATGTAATTGCTATAAGGCGTTATAGGGGTTTGGGATGGGGCCATTGAGTACTCTAATAATTTATCTTTTGCTGTGCCAATGGAATACGACCGTTTAGATTTTCTAGTTATTACCTTTCTGTCCTTTTTCAGCCCCAAAATGTACGTATTTTCACCCTCAAAACTAGGGTTCAGTCAGTTGTAGTGAGAATGTTTTCGTGACGTAATTATTAATCCTATGCTTCAGGTATCAAACCCCATACCTAACATATTGGCTTCTGCATCATCTCGGAACGCTGCCCTGACATCTTCCTGCGCAATCCTTAGCCTTACTTTGCTGCTTCTATTACACTTCACAAAGAAGTTATCCCCGCCTTTACCGTAGTCGCCTTCGAGTATAAGAATCCCCGTATTGCCTAGCTCAACTGCGGCAAATCCCATGCTGTTAACTTGTGAATTACAAATGATAAATTCCTTCAAATTGGCACTGCTTGCCCCAGAAACGGCTATGGCAGCATCAGCAATACGTTTCGACTCGTCTAGGACATCGCCAATAGTTGATTCGGTGATCCCAGTTCGTTTAATCCTTGCTAATAAGCCAGCAAGAAACACCTTTGAAGACAATGGGAGATTTCGAAGAGCTTGCTGTAGCGGCGTGGAAGTGGCTTCGTGAATAGCCTGCTTGATTGTTGCGATAGTTACCCGTGCCAATGGTGGTGTATCTTCCACGTCTGGATCCGTTTCTTTTGTTTTACGAAGCATGGACAAACTGTTTGCCACTTTCCTGCGCCGATATGCACTTTTGCTAGGTGTTGGTGGCATGGAGTCAATATCTGAATCATAGTCATCATTGGCATTCGATGCGTTTCGGTTTTTTCTCGCCTGCGCCTCGCTTGCATGTTCTGCAATCTCCACAGCTCGACGACAGATGTCAAGGGCACGACGGGCATCGCCACTAACTGCTGCAACCTTCCGGCTGGCGAACTGGATAGCATCGGAATCAACGATATTTCCTGCTACATTTTTCAGACGGGAACTAATGATTTCCATTAATTCCTGGTATTTGTATCCTGAAAATGTGATTCGGGTGAGGCCTAGGCGGCTGGATATCTTGTTGCTGAGAGTTCGCTCGGGGAGATCCATAGTATTTGCAACAGCCAGTACAACTAGACGAGAATGCTGAAGAGCCGGCCAATTGAAGAAGTTATACATCACAGATTGGTTTTTGGTCACCAGCTGATCCAGCTCGTCCATAAGCACTACACATGGGACTCGGCGAGGAGAGGGCCGGGAAAATTCCCTTGTGAGCAAATCCAATGCATGGGAAGGTGAGACTCGATCTCCCTTTAATGCTTCCCAAAGCATGGAGTAGGATTGATGCGGATCTGTAACCTTCATCCCGTTGATCTCCACAAAGATGAAATCGTCTACTTCTTCGTCTAGGACGCGGAGATTGAGATGAGCGATGACATCGCGTACAGTAGCGGTTTTACCGGTGCCTGGCGGCCCTGAAATATAGATGCAATTCCCTGATCCATCACTAATTGCAGCATGAAGACTATCATAAACGGAACTAAATTCTGTATCACGGCAGGGAAGAAAATCTGGGACACTCGAAACGTGAAGAAGATTTCGAGCATGTCGGTAGGGGGACGACGTAAAGTGAGAAGGTGAGAGAGTACGGGTGGAAAGTGGAGTAAATTCAAGGGGTTTTTTCACAATAATCCTAAGCAGAGAATGTCAGCTAGATTTTTCTGCCAATATCGAAAATATAAGTGCTTACCTCTTGTGAGTTGGGGTCGTTAAAATTTTTTGGCGTTGTCGAGATTGCGGAGTGCCTGCAATGGAAGTGGTTTTTTGCCGTTTTTTGGGAGTTGATGGAGTCCCAGATACCTATTATTAATGTAAATATTGAGAGCGTTTCCCTCCCATGCGTAGATAGCGAGTGACAACATACGGTATTTGTTTTTTGAGCTCGTTTTCTAGAGGCTTTAAGTCCAGCTTTGATGAAAGTTATAAGTTGGAATACCCCTTCTGCATCACCTGAATATATGTCCTCCCATTTGAACTCTTCGGTATACTTCCCTTGAAGCTGATTCACACCCCTTCGGCAGATAATGCAACGGTTAAAATGTGTAAGCTGAGCTCTAGCCCTGGGTGGCTTGCCCTCCGGATATCTTTCATAAAAGGCTTCTTTAGAAAGCACTGTCGCTTTACCGTTTATGGATGTCAAGGGGTTGATGTTAAAATCAGTGGTTATATATTGTTCGTTGGGGAGAGAATCCTCCCGTTTTTTGTTCTTTGTGGATATGAATTCATCCGGAGATGTAAACCACATAACATTCACTGCCTTGATCATCTCATCGGTGTCCTCTCCTGGTTCCTCCAAAAATTCACATGCAATTCCTGCCCAATCTTTTCCAGCTTCTGGAGATTTTAACAGGACAACTTGCCCCAGCATACACTCAAAGGAGCCCATACGTGCGCCGATAATCCTCTGTCCACTTTGAGCTGTTTTCTGGCTTCCATTGCATGGGGCTTGTTCGTCCCTAGTATCCTCTTCATAGATCCATTCCCAGGGATAATCCTCACACCCAAGCTCATCATCGGAATCCTCGTGGAAAATTCCCCCTTTGGTTAACCACAGTCGGGCTAGCTCTCTCGCTCTGGTCTTTCTAACATTCGTAGGTTGTTCGGTATTCTGAACCGCCATAACTGGGTATCATGCATGGAGCAATAAGAAGTTCATCTCACTAACCTGGTACACAATAGAAGAGAACAGAACATTCAAGGGACTTTCTGATGTATGAAAAAAACTGCTGAGACTGGTGAGCTTGTTGAGAGAATGCCTAATCCGTACTAGCGTCGAGCGGAGCTGTTTTCACGTGACTGCCATCTTTCACTGTTTGGCTTGTCTGTATTGGGAAATAATTCAGGAACAGAGAACGCAGCCTGTGACCACATTGAGACCTGCTTGCTTCCTTCATTATTAAAGTGCCAAAGCAGCCTTAGACTGGCAGGAGAATAGCCTGCTGTGTCCGGTCTTTACTTTTGTTCTGGTTGATTTGGGTCTTCTGGTTTACTTTTTTCCGTATTTGATCCATTGATATTTGATTGGAAGGAGTGCAACGGTGCCTAAAACAACCAAATCCAACCCCAAAGTGCCAATCGAGGCCTGTTGACTTTGCTCACCATGTCGCTATTTGGATTGCAGACACAGCAATCGCAACCGTCGCTCTTCGGTCAAGCAGCCAGTCAGCCACAACAAACTTCGATCTTTGGTGCGCCGCAGCAGGGAAGCTCAAGTTTCGGCACATCGACCGAGCAAAAACCACAAACCAGTGGCTTTAGCGGGTTTGGCCAGAGCCAACCGCAACCTACGCAACAAAACGCGAATCCATTCTCTGGATTTGGTACAAGCACCCAACAACAGCCACAACCACAACAACAGAGTGGGGTTTTCTCCCTGGGCCAAAACACTCAACAAAAACCTCCGGGCAACAGCCTATTTTCCGGGTTTGGGGCAAGTACTTCGCAACAGCAACAGCCTCAAAATCAACAAAATACTGGAGGTCTATTCTCCTTTGGCGGCTCTCAACAACAGCAACCCCAGAGCCAACTCGGTGGTGGATTTTCTAGCTTTGGTGCCTTGGGACAGCAACAACAGCAACAACAGCAGCAGCAGCCACAGCCGCAACTAGGCCAGACGCTCGGGTTTTCACAAGCAGGTGGTTCAACAATATGGACTCCCGGACAGGGATTGACTGGTGGTACGTTACTGGCAGGCAAACATTTTACCTTACCTTAGAGTACTGACATGATCTAGTTCATCGAACGGTACCTATGCAGATTATGATTGTCAAAGATAAATGGGAACCTACAAATCGATCGTCTGCTTTTCGGTCATATCTATACAACAATGTTGGAGAAGAAGCTGCCCCCTTCTTTCAGCCCGGTATTAATGACGATGAAACTAAATGGGAAGACGCGCTGAGGAAGAGACCTGGAGCCGGATATGTCCCCGTACTTGTGCAGGGATTCTGGGAACTGGGAAAGAGAGCACAGCGACAACGCGACTTTCTGGCGATGATGCAAACCCGACTGCATGAAATAAACAACGCTCTCACAGAACTCCTTTCACGTCACGAGCTAAAAATATCTGTGAAAATAGCAGCCTGTCGACGAAAGCACAAGGTACTCAGCCAGAGATGCCTGGCCTTGGCTGCGAAAACACAAATTTTAAGAAACCGTGGTTATGCAATGGATCAGGACGAAGAAGAACTAGCGAAAAAGCTCTTTCAACTAGAAAGAGCCGTATTCGACCCTTCTCTCAACGGTAGATCGGAAGAAATTTGGGCCAGAATGTTGTCGATTCGGGAGAACTCTAAGCGACTACAGCATGAAATTGAGCGGTCAGGAAATGCGGATGCAGATCAGAAAAACGAAGAATTGGATGAAGCTGCACTGAAGACAGCTAAAAAGGTACTTTTGATTTCCCTCCCCTTGAACTGTTGGCTATATTGTTTCCATTGCTAACCCACATTTATCCAGATCCTAGAGGACTATGCGACCCAAATCCAGCATTTGAACAAGGAGCTGGCAACAGTCCAGAAGGATTTTGAAAGTTTAGAAAACTCGACAGCTTCGACATAACTTTGGAGGTGGTTTATTTTCTAGATTTTGTTCCTCAGCGACCCCTGCTTGCGTCTAAGAGTAGAGTCCATGTACTGGGCTTATTTCATGTTATTCCATTTTTTCTCTTTCTCAAAAAGATACCATGTTAATATTTTAAGATATCTTCCTAAGGGGGTTCTAGGCGTGCGGAGAAAAGGGGTATCGATTGTTTCAAATTAATATCTACGCATACAAAATTTCCATGTTCCCATATCATACATGTACCATTAGGATATCGCTATACACCGCTACCGTTTGTTCATCAAACTGGAACTCAAGTGGACAAACTTATTCCGGAGACTTATTTATCCAACAAACATGGTCGATCCCCCTTGGTTTCAGTTGTAGGATGATAATTTGTAGATGTAAGATTTAGAAAAATGTCTTAACGAAGTCTATGGCAAAGGGAGCTATTATAATACAGAGCATTAGCGGTCGAAACATGCGTCGAAGAGCTCAGGAATTCGGGAATGGGCATACAGAGGTAGAGTATGATTCCGCCAGTGACGACCATCTTGATAGTTTCACGAGCTTCGATTTCTCCGGCCTAAGAATAAGTAGTTGAGTAAGGAGCTGGTCTCGGATAGGATAATGAAAGAAAATCATTATCAAGAGCGTCTTTTGCATACCCGAATCTCCTCCTTGGACTGTTCCTGGCCTACAGTAGCATTAGGGAGAGGTTAGCTTGGAAGTGAGGAATTTGACTGGAGTTCTTGAGAGACATACGTGGCATAAACATCTTGTAGGGTCTGCTTTTTCAAGGAATTGTCTATCTCGAACAAGAATCCAGCGGGCGTTTAACTAGATAGAAGCTTGTGCGATCGGGCGTGGATGTTGAACTGAGCAACAGAGTGAAGGAAGGGTTTTTGTCTGTGGCGCGGGCCAATCATGTTTCAGCATTCACTCTCCAAGCTTTCAATCTTCATTCACTTGATCAAATAGTTACAACCTTCACACCTGTTAAACAAACAACAACGCCATCGCTCCTACGATACCTCGTTTCTCCTCTCTATCTAGCTCTTTTGCCTTGGTCTCTGCTTTTCTCGCTTGCCTCCGTCATACCCAGGCCGCTGGAGTAATACCAAACCCGATGAGCCTTGCATCTATCTGATTAGGAGACCTCGTTCAACCCCGTGTGCTCCTGCACAAACTTCTTCGTATCAAGAAAGATAGTAGAAAATTACAAAATACGCAAAATGTCCAAATCTCCAGAGCCACGTTTAGACTCGCCCTCTCTCGACAAAGATAATGAAGTAGCTGATACGAACGGGAACGGCGTCGAAAATGACTCCCCAGCACCCGAAGAAGCAGCTGACGACTCCGTTGCCGCTGATAATTTGCTAGCCGACCTATCCGACGATGAATCCGTTCTGTCAGATGTAGATGAGGCGCAATTCGAAAACTTCGATCCAGAAAACCTCGCGATCGAGGATCGTCCCGCACTCGCTATTGATGAAGAGAACTTGAAGCTGGTCGGTCGCCATAAACGTAGAAGAACAGAGGAAGAGGAAAGCCAGCGGAAGAAGAAGAAGAAAGAAGGGCGTAGGGAAAAGAGAAGTCATCGGAAGAAGCATGATAGCGATGATTTCAGCGGTGGGGAGGAGGTTGAGGGCAAACGACATAGAAAGAGCAAGGATCGTGAAAGAAGTTCGAGGAAGCCAGTAGAGGAGGTTAATGAGGAAGATCTGGACCCTGCTACTCGTATGTTGATAACTCGACGCTTCGTTCGTCATGGAATATTACTGATCTGTCTCAATTTCTAGGACGACGTCGTGCACTCGACCGAATGATGGATGAAGCACTGAAGAAGCCTACCAAACGGCGTATGAGAAAGGCAGATGGAATTGTGATTTATCCCTTCCCTTTTTTGCCCACTTCTATATTAGGGCCAATGCTAACCACTAGCTCGATATAGGACCTGGCTGACCTGGCCGATGCTGAAATAGAAGACGTCCGTAAACGCATGACTGACGCGGCTCGATTGGATAGTATTGCGCGCAAAGAGAACCGGCCGGCTATGCACAAACTGAAAATGCTTCCGGAGGTGGTCTCCCTGCTCAATCGTAACCAGTATGTCAACAGCCTAATCGATCCTGAGATCAATCTTCTCGAGGCAGTCAAGTTTTTTCTTGAGCCACTGGACGATGGCTCCCTACCAGCTTATAACATCCAACGCGACCTAATGGCGGCTCTGGCCCGGTTACCGATTAACAAGGAGACGCTAATCGCCAGCGGAATTGGGAAGGTCATTGTGTTTTACACCAAGAGCAAGCGTCCAGAGATTGCCATCAAGCGTCAGGCAGAAAAGCTTCTAGCGGAATGGACTCGCCCCATATTGCAGCGAAGCGATGATTATTCTAAACGAGTCTACGAGGAGGTTGATTATGATCCTAGGTAAGTATTCTCACTACGTATCCATTTGTTCTGCACTATCATGAGGGAGAAGCGGGTTACTGATGAAATTTTCTCTCTGTAGACGGCTTACCGAGCGTAGCCAGCAGGTATCGGCTCAAGCAACTGCAGCGGAAGCCCGTGCGAGAGCACTGCTTCCACCCCGCCTTGCCAACCGAGCCCGAGTTGAGAGTAGCCATACTACATACACGGTTGTCCCGCGTTCTACAGCTGTCGCTGAAAGCAAATTTGCGCGTCCTTTGGGAGCTAGTGGAGAAGATCGATTCAGAAGAATGAAGGCCAGACAGATTGCAGCTTCGAAGGGATCAAGAAAGTGATCCTCTTAAGGAATTATTTTCTTCCGTCCAACGTTTTATTTCCTTCGTTTCTCTATTTTCTTCTCTTGGACTTCCCCCTCGTCGTTCATTTATTCGAGCCAGCCAGGCTATGAAAGAGCCTCAACAGGATCCATCGAGTTGACTTGGGTCTCTTTCACTTTTCCCTTTTTTTTTCTCCCACAAGCTGGTCTTTGACTTATTTTTCCTGGTCACAAAGCTTGTATTGCTTGTCTAGCCACCATTGTGACTTCTGTACGGTAATTTTCTAGGCGTTGCGGGGGCGTTTTGCATATGCTGGACCTGTGGCATGCTGAATATTATAAATATATACTCCGTAATACCCCGTCATTGTCCCTTCCTAGCTGCGGTAATACCCGTCCTTGATTCTGAAGTGTGGTTCTGCCCCATTCTTGACTCAGAGTCTGTCTAACTGTTACTGCGACGGAGCCGGCTCTTGCGGGCAGTTCGTGGCGTGCTGCCCGCCAAAGCCCGGTCGCCTAACAAAACCAAACCCCGAGGACGCTTAGTCCGGCGTGGAAGTAACTCGGGGTTGAGTTATAACCATGTACATAGCTAGCTGCCTCCCCTCACATTGTTATCAGCCTCCAGCTTACTCCAATTCCGAGAATTAATCATACCATTACGTTCTCTCCTTTTTTTCCTGTCTCTACCTAATAACTAACTAGCTATTACTATTGCTCTAATTACCCTCCCATCGATTCTCCCATCACGTGACCACAACGTCATTGCACTTTGTTTTATTTATTTCTCCGTGGAAGAAATCTCCTTGCGAAATCTCTTCTTTCCCATATAACTGAACAATCGATCCCTACTAGCATTTGCTAGAGTGCTCTATACACACCATCTACCTTGAGCAATCAACCCTACTCTGAACATATTCATTCCATCATGAGACTTCTCACAAAAGAAGAAGAACAAGCCCACAACAGGTATGTACAAGAGCTTCGAGTACTCTTGAGTGTTTCTAATTGGTACTATATAGGGCCGTTATTAAGGCGGGAACCATTGGTGGTGTCTTAGGTCTGGTTGGTGGTTTAGCCGGTGTGTTAGCTGGCTCGAAACGATATGCTGGCGTTCGAAACCTCACACTCCCGATGAAAGCCTTCCTGGTCTCGTCCTCAGGTACCTTCACCGGAATCATAGCTGCAGACCATGGCTCGCGGACGTTTGACGTTAGGCAGGAGCATGGCTTTCTCCAGGAACGTGAGGCCCGCCTGCGGGAAGAGGAGCTCGCCCAGATGAGCACCATGGATCGCGTGGTCGCGTTCGCTCGACGGGAGAAATACAAAATCGTCGGCATCACTTGGGTGGCCAGTATCCTGGGTTCCTTCGCCCTTGTAAGCCGCAACCCATATCTTACTGGCCAACAGAAGCTTGTCCAGGCTCGTGTGTACGCACAAGGTTTGACACTGGCTGTGTTGGTTGCCTCTGCTGGCTTTGAGATTTCAGATTCGAGGCAGGGTAAGGGCATCGTGGATGCAGTTAAGAAGAAGCAGGCATTTTCGAAAGCGACGGCCGACGATGATTTATGGAAAGATATGGTCGATGCTGAAGAGCATCGGATGGAGGAGAAGAAGAAGGGAACCCCCTCCGGAAAGCCCTCCAATTGAATGATCCAGTAAATGCATAATACGAATCGAATCAATTTTCGACGACACGATTCTTCCTCGCTCTCTTTCTTATCCTTTTCGCTCGACAAACTAGACAGCCGCTCGAGTTCAATCGCGGTTCACGTCATGTACCATATTTCTATAGAACTTGGTATGGGGGAACTAATGGCTTTGTATGGGAACCAATAACCTCGCTTCGCAGAGTTTCCAATTTTCTCTCAACATTTCTCACCGATACACATTTGGAATGTGCATTCCATACGTGACACATGTTTTATACCTTTATAATCTGCATTTTACGGAATGGCGCTTGGTCATGGATCATTTGGATCATTATTATATATATATATATATTTTTTTTCCCTTTTGTTTTTGGCTTTTGGATGGTCGGGGCGTTTTCAAAAGTTGATGGCGAATTTCTATTGCTCTGTTTGACCAATCTCCAATTACAATTTCAACTCAAATCTCCTCTCTTGTGTGGATCAAATCGCCAGAATACTCTAAATATCTACTTCATTGTTATTCTTTGGTTAAATACAGGGTTCGTAAAAACGCAGCAGCCGAAAATAACCCCAGAATGATGCCGAAAAAAAAAATTAATAATTAGGAAGCCGATTGAAAAGGTTATAACTGGGCCTCTTCGTGCAATTTTGCGTCGATATCAACAAATGCTCGAACAACGCTCATGCCCCTTAGCCTTTCTTGCTCAATCTTATGCCAATCCCAGCCCGAACTTTTAGCAGAGTCCTCAAATTTCTTTTTATTATCCAGCACCGCCTGGTCGATGTCCGCGTCCTCCGTTAACGTAAGTACCTGACGAAGCAAAGGCTCATCCATCGATTCACCGGTATCAATTCCTTCACCGCTCGCAGGTGTTTCGAGTGTAGTTGCAGGCGATGGAGACTCCTCCTGTCCAATTGGTCGAGGTGGTAGCAAACCGCTAGCTCGTAGCACCCGTTCAGGACGAACAGTCATTCTCCCCTTTTTCACAACATATTTGCTAACACCCACAGCTAAAAGGGTTTTCGGTTGTGATTTGCGCTTCGAAGGTCGCAAGAAGAACGTCATGATATATGCCCATTTCTCGTCCCAGGCAACAATCTTGCTTTGCATTTCGTATTTTTCATAGGGCTTAATTTCTTTCTTGAAGCAGCAGTACACTGAGCCCAGCATCACGGTTATTCTACCAGGGTATTTGCGCTTCCCATGCCGGTCTACTTCCTTCTCCATTTCACGGCGCACCAGCTCCATGCCGGGGGTGTAAAGGTCCGTTACCAGAACTGTTCGGGAAATATCGAGATCCGAAAAGTAGGTGCTGTTGGATTTGTGAAGGTTGTAGTCCGTTTCCCATAATGAGGTGCGGCTCATGAGGCTTGCCGGAGCAAAAGCGGGGTGTATCTCTTTTGATGGACCTCGCATTTCCAACTCTGGATTATGTTTATGGAAACGTATGCGACTGTATAGATGATAGAATAGGCGGACCTAAATTTTTTTTATATTTGGTTTAACATTAAATGATGTTCATGAGTTCCCGGGAACAGAGGAATAGCCTTACATGCCAGGAGAACGGAACGGATTTCAAATTAAATATGATATATAAGATAATAAAATTCTTGAAGGTCAATTGCGATAGAAGGCTTGTCACACTTGATCGCAACACCAGAATGGTGGATGGGAGCGATACTATAGCCATGATGATGATGGTCTTTAGTCAAACCACAATTTCCGGCGCAAAATGTCAAACAAGAAGAAAAGAAGTTTAGAATGCACAGAGAGAAAAAGGACGCGATCCTCTCTATATATAACTAGTCGAAACCGAAAGGATTCGGGCGGTGAATTAAAGAAGAAAAAAAGGAGTGACCAATTATCGAATCCGAGGAACAGCCCATTAAGGGTAAAGGAGTGAAGGGTACAGAAAAAGAAACAAGCAGGAGGATCCTTCCACTTTTCTTTCAGTTTCTGGTTCAGGCTCTGTCGATAGTTAAAAGGAAAAGGATGATGAAATGATGTAGTTTTCACTATTAACTCTCAGGCAGCTACTGTACGGAGTATTAAGCATAAGCATGTGATGGTCCGAGGCTAGGTAGGTCAGGTGACCACAGTCTTGAATCTCACAATCTCACAAGTTCAGACACTTGAAGTTGAAGTGAACTGAATGAATTCACAGGAACTAACTAAGCCTAACAAACAGACACACTCTAGTACGCTGGTTTAACAGTTTGATTCTTACTGCAATTGCTCGAGCTTACCGTCCCCGTTTTCAAAGTCAGACCTAGGCAGTCGGGATGTCTAGCTGCACGTCTCAAGGTTTCATCCACCATCAGCTTTGTATTAAAAACAGTCGCCGACATTGGCACTTTCGATATCCTGTTTCTAAAGAGCAGACTTGAGATTTTATCAGGCAGTTCAACTGCCTTATGTCATGACCTGGAATCTTACGATTTTGTCCTCGAAAGTTTGAAAGTGTCCAATAACTACACATTGTTTGCGGCATGCTACGACATTGTGCTCCGTATACTTCTATATTTTTGTTATAAATATCAATCTATCCAATTTCTTTCTCCTGCACCTTGTCTCATGACTTCTATATATTAAAAACCCCCAGACGACATGGGCATGGGCATGGCAGGGGTCTGGGAGGCTCTATGCCACTGCCCTCAAGAATCGAGTTCTTCCTGCAGTAATCCATGAAGTCATCACAGGTATTTTTTCTGATTGAGAATTTCTCATTTCGGGAAAATGTTCAAGGGTATCGTTTGATCGTGCAGCCAAGATGCCGCCTTGCTATCAAATTCGCCCTGTGAATGATTTCATATCCTTCCAATCGAAGTCTTTTCAAGTTTGATGCAATACTAGGGCTTCTAGTTCTCGATCTTTGACCTGATTTTCGGTCCCTTATCATCACGATATACATCGAGGCCTAGATGATATGCTATGTACGGAAAAGGCCGGAATCGGGATCATCGAACATGTACAAAAATCTAATCTCAACATCCCATACCAGTCTACCCTTACACAGGTTGCACCTGAGCCGTGTGTACGCAACCCTCAAAATACGGAAATACGGATATACGATCTAGATTGTGACCCTGAACAACCAACAAGGAATGATATATACCCTTCATATGTATAAATCAGCAATTTAGTTCTCTCCTACTTTTCTTCTTTCCGTCGAAATTTCCTGTCCTCTAGCCACGTGTTCCCTTGCTTCTTCCTTCCTTCCTTTCTTTTTTTATAGCGAATTTGAAGCCCCAAACAGTCCATTGTTTCCTGGTTCAACATTACTCAACCTTTTCCTCCATCCATCGGAATGAAGGCTATTATCCTTTTAGCATACCTCGCCACCGCTCTAGCGGCGACTTTCCCCCCAGACACTTATGGGAGCGTTCCTAAAGCCGTTACACCCAGAAATCCTTTGGATATATCCGATTCTGGAAGCGGTAGCAGCTTAATTGGTGCCACGACGCAGTATATGAAGCGTGAAGGGCCAAACCCTCCGCCCTTGGAAGTTCGGGACAAAATACAGCTCCTAGGGATGGAATACAATGGCTCTGGGTGCGATTCAATGTCGATCTTTCACGTCCTATCTGATGACCGAACCGCGATAACGCTTATTTACAATGCTTTCGAGCTGGAAGTGGGGCTAGATACTGAACGACGAGAAGCTTGGAAGAAATGTAGTCTTACTATTAGGCTCAAATATCCAGCGGGTGTGGAATTTGATATATTCGGAACAACTTATCGGGGGTTGGTCCTTCTTGAGAAAGGAGGGACAGCCACTCGGCGGACCAAATATTATCTAGGCGATGGATCAATTGTACTGAGGGTCCCTTTTTTTCCTCCCTCTTTTCCCCCTCTTTTCCCCCGCCTTGATCTCCATCCAATTTCCTCTTAACTATGTTGATCTATCTACCCTCTGGTTTTTTTTTAGCTAACTTCTCTTATTAACTGGTGTAGTATTCTACCATGTTCAATATTAACGGACCCATGGACAAAGTTTTCATTGTGGTCGACACAGCAAATGTTATTGAACGGACCTGTCCCCGCGAAAACTATACGTACTTTGATGTTATAGAAGAATCCCGACTTACAGCACCATCTCGTGCCAGAGGTAGGCTTGGGGCTGGTGGCATTGACCTTAGCCACAGGACTATAATCCGCCTGAACTGGTACTCCTGTTAGCTGTTAGCGATAGTGAGGGAAATGGGCAATATTGTCTACCGATATAATAACTAGTTGTGTGCTAATAATGACTCAGCTTGTATTAGTGGTCTCGTATTTACTTTGCAAAGTTTTGTTTCTAGCATCTTTATGTTGATCAGGATCAAGAACACGCTTATCGAGTGACTGCAAACTGGCCGCTATTTAAATTACTCACTATTAAAAACACTACTACCTAGAACACGAACTCATAATCTAAAGCCTTATGGCCCGTACACCATCGTCTGGGACGCTTGAAGCGTTTAGACTTGTTGGTCCAGTGGTCGCACTCGCGGGTGGTGAGGGGCAGTGCGTGCGAGTCGCTGACACGATTCTGAAGCCAATTTATACTCTTGATGAAGCGAAATACCTCTGTCAACTGCTTGACACATTGGCCAAAAACGAAAACAAGAGCGGCAAGTATCAAGTAGCCGAGCCTCTCAAGGCCCAATCTGGCGACTGGATTGTCGAAGGATGGTATGCAACTAGAGTAATTCCTGGCCAATCCGGGCAAGCTGGTCGCAACTGGAATACCGTTCTATCCGCATCACTGGCATTTCATGAAACACTTTCCAGGCTGGAATCGGCTTGCCCTTCATTCATACCAGCCCGCAACCATAAATGGGCCAAGGGGGACAAACTTGCTTGGGATGAAGATATTGGTGATTCCATCACGATCACCTCCGAATACGCAGATCAATTTCGTCAACTACTAGATATGAGGAAGCCAATCCAGCAATCCTTGAAGTACCAACTCGTCCATGCAGATATTGCTAGTAATATTCTTTTGCCGGGGAAAGAAGGTGGACACCCTCCTGGGATTATTGACCTCACTTTCTACTGGCGTCCTGCAGAATATGCAAGCGCGGTGCTAGTGTCGGATGGGCTGTTGTGGTTCGAAGCAGGGGAAGATTTAGTACGGATGGTTGGAATTGGTGAATATCGTCTTCAGCTACTTATTAGGGCATTGATATTCCGTTTGGTGGTTTCAAGCGAGGCCCAGAAGGATGGAGATTTTGACCCTTCTGAGCCGCAAGCCTTCCAACGGGCGATCGACTTGATCAATCGGCTCTCGGCTGCTTAAATGTGTGCCAGCGGGTATCATGATATAGCCATGGATCCGAAAAGAGATAGTTGTTTTTCTACTTGAGAACACGTATAGCCAGACATAGGTTCGGAATTCACTGCTGTTTCAAATACAGAAAATCAAGCATTTATACTTCAAATTAACCATTTGATATCATATAATACCGCAGAACACAAATTTCAATAAACATACCTATCTCTTACTCTAAAACCAGAAATCAATAGGAAATAGAGTCTAGACGCCTCTCGCATCCCCCTCATAAATATTTAAATGGCGTATTCGTGTCACATTACAAGCAGAAATGCAAAGAAAATCAACAGAGAATATGCACTTAGACCCATGGTAGCTTCTATGTTGTTATCGTGTGGGTATGTCCATCCTCGATAGCCTAATATCGATATCTTGTAGAATAATCTACCCGTAGATCACAAACAGTTAGCCTAAAGCAAATCAAGCAAATAACAAAAGAATGGGCGTAGCCATACCTTTAGGACTGACAACTAAACCTCTACCCTTCTTCGCACCTCTATAAATGGCCTCGAAAATATCAATTAACTCCTGTTTATCCTCCAGCACCCAGTTAAGTTTGTTATTGTTTCCCGTCCCGAAATCACACATCATATGCTTGTTGCGGAAGAAGAACATGATCGTCATCGGATCGTAGAGTTCGTACATCTGGATGAAATCGGGCACTTGGTCGATGTCACAGAGGTAAATGACGGCGAAATTTTTCACACGGTCGGCGATCCGGTATAGGACTTCATCCTGTCTCATGCCTAGAGAGTAAAAAAGGTAAGTATCAACATGTCCATCCACGATTTATGGAGCTAATGGGGCAGTGGGGAGTGAGAACGTACAGTCTTGATCCCAATCACGCCCGAATCTGATGACAACAAGGCGCTCTTCCTCAGACAAAATGGCTTGGTCGACGTGCCATGCAGTAGTAAGGTGTGGAAGGACGACTGAACCCATGTTCACTTGTGTATCTTTGGGGTTCAAGTGGTTTAAGGGAATAATGGGTGTAGAGGTTTTGATGTTTCAAGCTGCAAGTTGGGCAACCCCATGACTGGCTGGAGTTAAGCTTTATACACAGTGAATAAGTTGATAAGCTGATCCAAAACTCGAGATAAAATTCCCTATTAATCTAGTATTACGAGCTATTCTAACAAAAGCGAGCAGAGAACCAAGACCAAATAATTATCTTTACAAATCAGCGTCATCGTCATCGTCATCTATATCGTCATGTCTTCCTGGACGTCCCCGTGCCTTTTTTCCAAACTCTGCACCAGAAGACATTTCATAGGATTCAGCATCTTGATTCCTTCGGCCTGACATTGCCATAGCTTGCCGTCCAGTATCAGAAGATTCTAGAAACTCCCGGAGCCGGCGTTTGCCTTCTTCAACAGCCTGGTGAGAAGCAGCTTCGGCCATTTTAAGCATAGGGCCCCATAGATTGAGTTGGTAGGTGATGTAGGCTGCGACACTGCATAGCAAGAGGAGAATAAAATACATAGGGTTTCGCAGTACTAGAGGGCCACAAGTTAGAGTTGAAATTGTAAAGGATAGAGAAGAAAGAAAAACGGGTAACCCACCGGCTATTATTTCGTTCCAGCCCAATGCCAGTAGAATTCCGTAGAAATATAACGGGACTTGAGTCATTCCACCGATAGCGCTTCGTTTTGCCTCCACGTATACCCCATCGGCAGCTTTCTTAAACCGGACTGTCAAATCTTGTCTCTTAGCTTCCCCAAGCATTGTCATCTCTTCCTCAAGGCCCTTGCCATCATCTTCATCTATCCCACCAATCGGAGGAAGATCCTCTTCATCGGCAGGGCTTGCAGCACTGGGCATATGGCCAACCCACTTATCTAGAGGGGGTGGTGCTGAGGTTTCGTTAAGGCGGAAACGAGCTAGGAGGGGGATCAAGGCCAGTGTTGATTCTCTAGCAGTGGTATATGCCCCTTCGATATCATCAGTCGGTCGCCAAATGCGAGGGACTCCATCTTCATCGTATCGGAATTTGTCCTCAAAGTTTTCCCGGAGCTTGAGGAGAATATTGCCCTCCATCATTTCCTCGTCGATCTTCGAACGCAGCACACCCCAGGACTTCCTGCGGAGTCTCCACAGCCCAACATCAACTTCGTCCAGGCTTGCATCGAAACTGCTGGCGCGCTCGGTAAATCTTCGCTCTGCGTCGAGAACAGTATCAACAAACAAAGTCCAAATTCTGTCCCATATGGAGTTTTCAGTTGGTCTGTTCCCAGTTTCAGGAGCTCCTGATCCGCCTCTGCCAGATCCAATGGCATTGAATTCAACATCAATGGATTCACTTAATCTTGACTTGACCCATCGTTCAACTCTTGTCGCCAGCCGCCTCATCTCATCTTTTCGTAACTGTGCACTGATCTTTTCTAGTTCCTTTTCATATAAAATCTGCTCCTGTTTGTAGTTACTCCACGGAGCACCTCCCACCATGGTAGACTGGGCCTCCTTTTCAAATCTATCAAGCGCAGATTTCCTTTCTCTGGACACAATGTCTGCAAAATCGTAGCTGGCCCCTTTCTTCTGACCTTGTTTGACTGCATGGCTAACAGCGTCGCTGAATTGTGTTACGCCGGACTTGTGAGCAGCGCTAATTTGATTGGAAAATAATACCTTGAGGCGCGCGTCCACTTTCTCCTCTAGTTCAGATTTTTTCGTCAAAAACACTCGCTTGTGGTATCGGCTGGCTTCGGTTTCGAAATTTTTGATGGTGTCCATACGGGCACTTCTCATTGCAGCCCCTAGGCCGCCAATGATTTCCGGGGTTCCGGATTGAATCCCTTCTGTTTGTTTTGCCTCGAAAGGACCAATTGCTTCATCAAATGCCACCAGAACCTCTCGAGCTATTTCATCGCAGCGGAACTGGGCTAATAATTCTTGCTGTGTTGGCAAATCTAGATCCTTATTGTTCACTATCTGATCCCAAATGCCTTCAGCATACACTGCAAAACCATCGGCTGGAATTCTGCGATGATATTCTGGGAGGAATATCCCGCCTTCAACAACAGCCCGTTTTGAAGGATCGCGATGACCCTCGCAAAACCGGTAACTTAAGTTCTCAACTTCTGCCACAAATTTTTCCGTTTGGAAGTTTTTATGTGGTAGCCCAGCGAATGCAAAATCAAAATAATCCTCGATTGTTGAGCTCTCCAATCCTTCTGGCTTTGACAATGACGCCCAAATTCTTTGGAGATCCTGCATTAAAGTATTTTGTAAGTTCTGGAGTGGAGTCGATCCCAAGAAATCACGGATAACGAAAAAGAGTAGCGATCGGGGGTTTGATCTATAGAAATGGGGTTTGTAAGTCTTCAGAAATAGAGGGGTCATACAGCTAGCACCGGAAAGCCTTGGGAAACCTACTTAGTATCTTTCAAAAATAATTGTAAATTCACCTCAAAAACAGTCTTTAGAAGGCCCATGTTCGCCCCCTGGTATAATCCAACCTGATGCTCCCATATGTTGACGATAAGAACCTCGCTCGTGGCCAGTGCAAAAAGAGCACTCTTGCGTTCAAAATCTTGATCCTCTCCTCGTTCACGCCCATCAGTTCCCTCAACATCCATTACTAAAATATTATCGGCCATCTTGTTCTTGTTCTGCGAGGTGGGAGTGGCGGTTCGTTTATTTACGGACATCCAAATGCCTTTGGTGGTCTGTCGTCTCTCCGTTTCGGACATAACGCTGAACTCGGTTCCAAAAAGGTGATTTAACAGGGTTGACTTTCCGGTTGACTGAGATCCAAATACTGAGATGAGATGGTAGTTAAATCCAGCGGGGGTGACATGCTCATGGGTAAGGTATTTCGAAAGGTTGACACTAGGTACATTAAAAGGATAAGTTTAATCCGCTAGTTGGTCAAAAAAATAGCTCGGATAGGTTTATTCGAGTGAGGGAGATAGCGTACTTGAACTCCTTATCTTCGTCTATCACCTGAACGCCATGGTGGTAGTTCGCAGCGTCATGATCCTCTCTCACCCCGGAGAAATGCCCGTTAGTAGCCATCTTGAGAAGGGAATCAATGGCTCGAGGCCTCGAGGCCAAATATACTGTGCGGCAGCTTAAGCAAGGCAAACCCCGAATAATAAACAACCAAACTGGTTGAAATGGGAGGGGCGAGTCTGATGGATGTGACCAGGAGATTTCGCAGAGGACTAGGGCGTCGGGTTGTAAATATGACTCCGCCAAACCCACTGTTCAGAGCTGAATGGGCTTCGCCATATATAGAAGAAACGGAGGAATGTAATAATATGGGGGGATTGTATTTTGGTCCGTTCTGTTGCGATGTTGGTCAAAGTTGGTCATTATCTCACTAGCAACTTGCACGTTGTGGCTTTCAAGATTCGATCAATAGACCAAGTCGGGGCCTTGGCGCTCTAAGACCCTCGCCTCCTTTTCCCGTCATTATTTAATAAATATCCAAACAAACTTCCAGATTTAGAATTGTATTAAGTTAAACTAAGTTGTCGTATTAATATTATTTCGCTATCTAGTAACAAATTTTCAATCATCATTAACTCCAATATTGCCAAACCTCCCCAAAATGGGATCGAGATTCATATATATATATAGACCAATTCAACGCCTTGTCTTTTGTTGTTTGTTAACTTCGTGGTTAATTCGTGAAGATGCATACATTACGGAGTGGGAAAGCGATTATCCATCCGTCCGTTCATTGCTTTATTCATGCCTTTACCGCCTTCCTGAATAATCGCTCGTGCGGCAGAAAGAAGGAACAGATGACTTGAAGAGCGCCTGCGGCGATCATGGAGACATATACCATTTTCATTGCGTCGACAATCGCTAGAGTGGCCAGGGTCTTCACTTGCTCGGAGCCATTCTGTAAAATAACCGATTGGGTTCCTGCGATAGCGGCAACTAGTTCGGAATCCGTGTACCCGTATCCTGCCAAACGTGTGGAAAGATGGCTGAAGGCGAGCTGTTGGAAGATGGTGCCAGCAATGGTTAGAGAAATGGTCTCCGCTCCAATCTGTGCTAAATTAATGTAATTGATGGAATGCTGGACCTCGTTTTCTTTGACTTTCGCTGCTGCAACCCCATACGAGGCCTGGAGCGCGAGGCCGGTTCCCAGTCCAAGAATAGCAGTGTATCCGTATATATTGGAAACAGGAGTGTCCACACCGATAGTGTACATAAGTGAAGATCCGATCACTATCAAAATCCCACTAACCATGTAAAACGGGGCATAGTAGCCAACTATCGGCATGGCAACTCCCTGCACCATAACAGCAAATATCGCAAGAATGACTAAAGGCATAAGACGGACTGCAGCATCAACTGGGCTATCTCCTCTGGTGAACTGAAAGAAGAGAGGGATATAATAGGCGGGCACGAGAAGCGCAGAGTTTGTGCAAGATGTGCAGAAGTATAACAATACCATTATTGGGCGCTTCAAAAACTGGGCGGGGAATACGCGTCGCTCCAGAGTTGTGAATAGCGGGAACCCTTGTTGAATGGCAAAGCAAACAAGCACGACAGCGAATACAACGAGAGTCGCGATAGTACGGCTATCGGACCAACCCCATACTGTTGAAGCGAATGTCATAGCAACCACCCATGCAACGTATATTCCGGCATTAAGCACCATCCCTATACCGTCAAGCTGACGAAGTTTTTTTAGGAATTTTGTATGAGGATTTGGAGAATAACTTGGTACGAGTAGGAGCAGCACTGGAGCCTGGACGGCTGCAAGAACCAAATTTATATAGAATGCCTGGAAATATCAGTCAGCATAACCACGAAAATGGGAAAAGAAAGAAAAAGAGGCTCACCCATCTCCAGGTGGCACTACTGTGTGCGAATAAACCCCCAACTACAGGCCCGATGATGGTACCAAGCCCCCATACAAACCCACAAATGCTCACATATACCGGTTGCCTTCGTTCAGTAACGAAGACCGAGAAATATGTCAAAACGCTATCTCTTGTCAGTCGCCTGTTCTCGGTAGATTGGAGGTGATGAATCGTTCACATACCCAAGATACATCCCAGAACCTCCAACACCAGCAATAACTCTGCCAACGATCAAGGCATTCATGTTCGGGGCAGCACCACAGAGAGCGCTTCCAGCCTCAAAAATAATGATAGATGCAATATATACAATTTTGATATCGAACTCATTGTACAGGGCACCACTGCGATGAACTTGTTAATGAAAAAATGTTTGAGATAGGAGAAAGGACCAGTGACTAAGTCATACATTGGTAGGATCGTCGCAACCGATCCCATAGGAAAACCTGACCCGAGCCAGCTCAGTTTTTGGACTGCGCCGAATTGCTCAACCACTGGCGCTTGGACATCGGCGACGATAGTGGTATCAAGTCCATAAAGGAAGGACGAGAGGAGTAACACAATCACTGCGAGTATCCACTACACACAAAATATTAGCAACATTGCAAGAAGTGACTCTTTTCATTCTAACTCATTACCTTCCATCCCTCAAGCCGTTCTGGATTTTTTTTCTCTTCTGCCTCAGAGCCATCCAAGCTGCCTCCACCTATCCCTTTCTCAGACACTTCACTAGGCAACGCTGTGCTTGATGCACTTTCTGGAGTTTCTGAGTAGACATTGGCTGGATATCCTGCCATTGATTGCGTTGCTAGGTTTTTATTGTCCGTTCAGTTGTTGGGCGCAATCGATTTCAATGTTAAAAATAGGACGCTATCCAAGTAACTGAAGGGTGACGATAGTGAAGTGAATACTGAGGTATGCTATAATATAGATAAGTTGAAGTTCAGGATTTAGTAACTTGGGAATTTAAGACGACAAGGTTTTTTATATACCTGAGTTATCCATCGATGAATCACCATCTCGAACCTCGAGCATGTGTGCTCCAGCGTTAATAATTAAACCATGGCGTCAGCGGTTGGAAAATTCGAGGGTCCTAAAGGTGGAGATCTCACGAGTCGTTAAGACCCACGCAGTAAAATCCAGTCCACTGTCTATTTTTTTTTTTTTTTTGCTGACAATTGGCATGATTAAAAATTCCCAGTAATAGCGAATAGTCGAATTCCTAGGCCAGTTTGAAAACGCAGTGAAAACCTTCGCCCCACCAGTAACGCGTCTTGTAGTGATTTGTAAGTATCATTTTGATAAGCAGCGTTATTCTTTCTCCTCTTGGTCAAGCTAAGGGCGCAAGGTTAGTAAACGCTAGATGTGACCATATGGAAACTAGAGCTCCGAAGACATGCACTCACAGAACCGTGTATATCTGGAAAGGTACCTTGAAGGGCGTTACGAGGAAGGCCGAAAAGGGTAATTACAGCCTGCATAAGACCAAAAGCTCGAACGTTGCTGCATGAGATGTGGATTGGATGGGGCGGGGGAGGAAATTTTTTGTCGAAGGTTTCATTTTCATTGGTAACTCGGCTTTGGAGTCGACGGGAGTCTAAAATTCGGCCAATTATTTAAGAGAGCCAGCCAAGCAAAGGAACCCGATGAAGTCTCCAGATTCTCAACTTGAAAGGCCATGGGGACGGAGTAACCACTTGGCGGAGGGGATGTTTCTTAGGACTGACTCATCCGTTGATGATATAATATCGACCAGCATGAAGTTGCCTTCCGCTTTGAAATCAAGTTTGATGAGGTCAGGCATGATAAAAAGGACTGATGATATCAAATCAGTGCTGAGTGAGATGGAAAGAAAGCCCAAGCACGCGTTGGGAACGAGGATGATTTCTAAACTTTCATTAGTATCCACTAGTCATGATATCATTATAACGCGGTCTGGTACCTATTAGTCAAGATTTTTTCGATACCTGAGCCGGTTAAAATCTGCCAGAATTTCTTCGGATGATATTTGTTGTGGGACATGGAGGGATATTAAAACATCTCATGGCTGGTTATGTGTACAACCACCTCCATGCCCCGCAACAAATATCATACGAAGAAATTCTGACAGTTTGTTTTCGTTCGTTAACCGACAATAAATTCTAGTTATTTAATCCAAACGCATTAGTTCTATTTTTGATTTCTTCTTCGCACTGTTCATATCACCGCTAAAAAAAAAAAAAAAAAAAATCGGAGCTAATGGTATGATTATGTAGTTATTTATGACGGTGACTAGGTTCACCAGTCTCTTGCAATGTTAGTTTCGATGCTTCAAACACTTTCGTTGCTTCGTGCTATATTTGGCCACACAACACCAACCATGTCAATATCGATTTTCCGACGAGCCTTCGTGGAAAGCTTCCAGTATAAACGAAGCATGTCGTTAATCTAGGCGTTTAAGACTGTGAAACAACCCGCAGGCATGGTTGTGTCCCGCCATGTTAGACTTTCCGCCGTGTCACAGGGTTGCTCACCCATACGGCATATGTCACCCTTCTTATCGGATTCATTTTCTCACCAATTAGTTCTATTGAGTGGTCAATTATAACAAAGGAAAAGCCATAGTACTCTGTACTCTCTATCCCTTGGCTGTGAACTCTGTTGGCCTTTACAAAACGGACACGTTTTACAATGAGATGCCAATCCTCCGTTGGAGAAAAGACTCTGTTCCTCAGGCTTGGACATGTACTGGCCAGCGAATCAGAGCACAGTTTTTACGCCAAATCGTAAACCCCCCGTACCTTGAGCAAGTTAACTAAAATCTTTCAACACAAAAAAAGCAATTCCTTCAAGCATCCTTTATCCCCTCACAGAGTTTATTATCCCCTTGCTTCCCAGCTTAGTTCAATATAGGTGATTGATAGAAGATTGTCACGGCCACGATGCAAATCTCTGGAGGTAAAGAGCCCCTATGTTCTGGTTGAAGCTACTAAGACTATCTTTTTATATTGTTTCTAAGTGAATGCATATCCAGTATGCCCGCACCTTCTCACGGCCGACATCTGATATATGGCCTTATTGCCCTCTCGTCCTCCTTCCTGGTGTTCACAACCTTCCGTCTAATATCGCATGACCAATGGCAGCCGTTCACCTCGCATCTTGAACAATATCCACAACCTCAAGATCCATTTAATCTGCTTCCGGGCTACGACCTTACGGTACAGGAACATCCCGGATGCGCCGAGCGCTTTGGGCGGAAATATCTAGACGATCTTCGCCGCAATGCAACCGAATACTGCGAGCCAGACTCGGGTTCGCGCCTGACATGTTTTCACAGCCAAACAGCCCGAGATGGGCGGATCGATTCCTTTTGCTTTGGAGGGCCGGCGATGCTCGACTTTTCGCTGAAGAAATTCCGCCTGGATTGCAGTTTAAGAAAGATGTCTGCAAATGAATCAGCCCCCCGACTTCACCAACTTCCCTCATATTGGTATGGAACTGGGCCTAGTGCTGTCTTCAGCCAGTCTATAAAGGTGAATAATCTTGGGTTTTCGCCGCCAAAAGATACGAAGAACTACACAATTCTCGTTAAACGTGAAGGCGAGGGGAATCCATGGCACTCTCTACTGGAAATCTTCTCAATGTCTCTAACCATTGATGCACTCAAAATCGATTCTGGAGACGGAAGATATAAACCTTTTCTTACGAACGAAGATGCGAAAAACACCCAAGTTGTCATCCTAGATAGGAGGAAAAACGGCCCCTATTTCCACCTATGGTCATTATTTGCGGAGAGACCGACCATCAGGCTGGCGAATATCTCGCATGATGCATTGCTCTCCGAAAACGTTATTGTTCCTTTGGCGGGAGGCAGTAACCCACTATGGCAGGGTGACTGGGAGGTATTCCCGTGTCAGAGATCAGACCTATTACGAGTCTTCTCAAATCGAGTTCTCGACCATTATCAAGTTGATAGATCAAAACCTAGGGAAGAACAGATTGTGGTTACCTTCATTGATCGAAAGTCTAGGCGACTGACACACCAAGAATCCTATCTTGAAGCATTATCTAAAAACATGTCGCAAATTAAGGTTCAATCTATTGATTTTGCAGCCATTCCATTCAAAGAACAGCTTAAAGTTGCAAGGGCCACAGATGTGCTAGTAGGTGTTCATGGGGCTGGGCTTACACATAGTATGTTTCTGCGAGAGGGATCAGTGGTTGTTGAAATCCTCCCTCGTGATTTTAACCATAAAGGATTCCTTAATGTGGCCAACCTGCTTGGCCATTCCCATTTCAGTGTTCATGCTTCAAATCAGAATCCTCAGCCAAGCCATCTGAGAAGGGATAAATGGCATAGGGAGGATGTCTTTTTAGAAGAGTCTCGCTTTCAGGAATTGATGAATGTCGCTATCAAGACTTTGTATGGCCAAATTCCTCACCATCATGATGTGAATTGATGTTTGCTTGGATATCCATCATTCGATATATCTCACATCAAAAGGAGTTCGGGAATAATAGGGGTTTTTTTTTCGCTGTTTAAAGGTTTCTTGCGAGGCTTCTTCCGAGGATTTATCATTCATGAAGATATTCTAAAACCTTCCCACGGAGTACGGAGCCTTTTCGTATACGTTTTTTGAGGCCGACGATCGCATACTGTCTCGTATTGAATTAAGGGTCTCGTCTACATACAGTCAGGCGGCTGGAGTCAATGCTATCTCGCTGGTTGAATTTCAAAAATAAAGTCTGCTAATCTGTGCTATTTACTCTCCACCTGGTAAGAGCCTCACAACGACGAAAATTCTCCGTGTCAAAGGAGCCATTTCTCAGGACCAGACGCGTTATTGTGTATTATCATCAAATCATTTAAATAGAAGATAAATCCTAATATTGTAACATCCGCTCACTCTTCCTCAAATTCTTCCTCCGCCTACCACGGATTTCCCGGGTGAAGCTTCGATTCACCAACCATAGAGGCGAATTTCTACTTCCAACAGAACTTTGTCGATATATACATTCTATTGATCTTCCAAACCACAACAATTCTAATAAAATAAAATAATTGTTTTCTTGAAAAAAAAGAAGAAAAAAAAAATGGCTTCGCAACTCATCTTCGACCCCATACGACTTCTCCGGTTGGCACCTCTCATTACCAGCACCGCAAGCGCGATGTATTCCACCAGCGAACTGATTATGAACTCTGCATTTATACAACCCACCGTCCGCAGGGAGGCCGACACCGTGCTACCACATTGGTTCAAAACCGTATTCGATCGTGCTGTCAAAGTGGTCGTCGGTTTGATCACCATTACTTCCTCGACGGCGATAGCCAACATATATCTCTCATACCGCGACAACGGATTAGAGGATGGCATACTATCACTCCCCTTCAGTACTAAAATGTATGCATTGGGCGTGACTTGTGCTCTGGGCCATTTGACTTTTATCCCATGGGTTTCGCAACCGATTCAGCATCTCATGGAGAATACATCGAAACGAGGCGCAACTCTCGAGATGCAGGACTGGCTGAGCGTGCATCGTATCAGGTGGGCGATAATGGATGTCCCGGCGAGTTTGGCTTTTATGTTGGCCATTCTGACAGCTCCCACGCTTTGAAGGCCTAAAAAAACAACCAGAATGAAAACTAGACGCTGATGTAGAGGAAGCGCACAGAAAATGGGGATACAATTGCTAGATAGGCAAAAAACATGTTATCATTTTAGCAGAATTATTTACCCAAGATAATAATGCCTTGTAAATCTTTTTAATAAATACTGTGCTGCAATGGTATAGATTGGCAACCCTAACAAGCAATAGAGGGAGCCTCGGAGAATATTCCCCCAGAAGAATGAGAAAAAAAGGAAGGGTATCGTGTGCACAGCAGGCCTAGAACCTGATTATGATATTGGGAAATTAGAATCAAGCCAGTCAAAATCCAACCCCTGGTTGAGAAAAAGATCCAAATTAAGATTGGGGCCGAATCCTGCTTCCTCAGAATAGCCCAGAAAATTGGGATTCAGGTTAACATCGAAACCTGAATCAGGGTAATTCAAGTGCTGATTAGCGTCGACTTCTGGAAGAACCGGTGGTTGATAATAGATCTCGTTAGCTGGCGCAAGGCGTTCTGTTGCTGGAGACTGGGTTGTTCGGTCGGAATTGGAGGAACCATTAAAATCGTGTATTATTGACAGCGGGGGGGTTGGCTGTTGACTGTGGCAATAACCGGCAAATCGCTTTCCAGGCACAATACGAACCGCACCAAAGAACGGAATGATTATCCTGCAACCCTGGTCGGATATATCGCAGCGAGAAGGGGTTAGATTACCATGGGAATCTCTTCCACAGGAAAGTTTCTCTATAATGTGCGCAGACTGCGACGCAATAGGCCTCTCAGATTCTTCGGATAATCTTCGTAAGGTAGCACCGATTTCTTTAGCCAGACGCCAATCAGCGCATGTTTGCTGATCTTCTGCTTCGGGAGAGTCAAGGAGATGGATCATAAGTAACACCGAGGCAGTGAAGACTTGGAAGTCAACCATTTTGCAGACTAAATCCTCGCTGATAAGCTTGAAGCATTTAATAGCACTTCTAGCGGATTCAACTGCTGAATTATGGCTGTATCCATATCTCCGGTCAGTCTTCGATCTCAGCATAAATGGTAGGTGCAGTAGCATCCGAGTAAAATGATGCATGAACTGTGCCACCGTCCGGTAAGAATTAAGATCCCCCTGCTCATGACCATAATCCCACCAAGATTTCCCCATTTGTTTCGCCATTAATTCAAGTTCTTGGTCAATCTTCAAGGTGGCGGGTAAGGACATATTGTTTTTGTTCTGATTCCTATCAATTATTTGACCTATAGACAGGCAAAGTTCCATAACATGGTTCTCATCGATATCGATGTTCGAAACTTTGCGAAGATGTTTGACATGCGGCTCTAGGGAATGGTCTGGGACTGCATAAGGAAGCCCAAGCATCAAGCTGAGATATCGATCTCCACAAGCTAAAGTACACCAAGTATGTAACCGACGGATTCCTATAGCATCGTCAGGGGAAGGACAATTGGTGGGTAAATGAAAGCCGGAAAGCTGTGCAAACTGTATTCCACGGCGAAACATAAGCCAGCCTTTGCGGGCGCTCCCAATATTTGCGTAATAATACGCAGCTATGTGCATACATTCCATGCCACCAACAGAGGAGGCGAAATCGTCGTCGTTGATGATGTCGGTTTCAATAGCGCATAGCGACCGCTCAACATATTCATTGACGGGGAAGGGAAGATCAAGATTCCGACGGTCCACGGAGGTTGGTAGCTGGCACAGAAAACATATAATACTGAACAGGAGTATTGCAATGTCCGTGACGTCCCGATCAGGAGGAAGAGGTGAAACAATCAAGCCGGGGAACTTTACTTGCCATACTTGCCACCACAACGGCCTCGCATCAAACAACTTCTGAAGTGCCGAAGGAGTGGGAAGCAACGCTGTCAACTTGGCAGCTACCTTTTCGGCCTTGATGGCTAGATGATTGGCAGAACTTATACCCGCAAAGTCGGGCCTCTCCATATCCCTTGCGATGATGTGGTTGTCGAATAAAGTTAGCAACGGAGCACCTTCAGTTTGTCCTGTAGCAACTGATTCTACCGAATCTGGTGGCGTTGGGGCGGATACTGGCTGGCAATCGATTGAAGTAGGATCTAGAATTCGAGTCAGTACCACTGGAGCAGTTGATCAGCATGAATGAAGAGTTCGACAAACTTCTAATGTTACTATCAGGCGAAAGGCTCGGTGGAGTTGCTAAATGTCCACCAACAAACCCTTCTTTTGCAGCGTCCAGTCGTGCCATCATCTTGCCAATCGTATCTTCAAGCATGACGATCCTTTGGCTAAGACTGGAACTTGGTTCGGTGCCGCTTCTCGTGGCATTTGGCCTTAAACGTGTACTCTCTTGGCCTACACAGTCGGAGCCTCTTCTATAACAATCTTTGCATGGTCCAGATTCTGATGGTTGGCATCGAATTTTGCGTTGTCGACCTACAGATAAATCATGGAGTGAATATTTAAGCTTACAACTAGCCAGTAGTCCAGTGAGCGAACTTACATTCAACACAGCTTTTTGTTCCTTTGCGCATTTTCTTGCGCGGCGGTTCTCCTCCATGGATAGCGAGCTGCGTCGAATTCTTGGTCCTATAGATTCCACCACGTAGCGTATCGTCCATGGTGCGCAATACTTCACAGAAATGTTGTTTAATCGATTGGCATAATGAGTCGGAATGCAAGCTTTTATAATTAGGGGATGTGTGGTATTTATGTATCTGATCTCTCTTCTGATAGTTTATTTGTATGTGACCGAAAGTTCAGCTCGTATTCCTCTGACTGCCCCATTTGTTCTTTCTGGGCTCCATAGTTATCCATTGAAGTGTAGGCTGTGTGGTAGTGCAGGACCGGGGCTTTTTTTACCCTTCAATCTTCAAAATTGATCCCTGCTTGCATAAAGGAAATATTCTGGTAATTACTAATCCAGAATGAAGATTCTAGGCAGCCATAAATTAACCCCCTTATTTCCACCATTGCGAATGATCCATCCTTCCACCCTGAGGTTTGTTTTGTTGGCCCGTCGAAAGGAATAAAGTTCACCGGGATTGGATAAAATATATAAAAAGTGGGAAATGAGAAGTGTAAATTATTAATCCAGTTAGAGAGAAAACTATTTCTATAACATATGCAAACACAATAAACTCCATCCCTTGTAGCTTGTTTGAGATCATGAATAATTAGCAAACCAAACCGACGGACAAAACATAGGAAAGCGATATTAAAATGATTCCAGAGCTGTTAAAATCACACCATAGCACCTCCAACAGTGCCACCGAGCTTTTTTAAATTCAGCGGCTTTATACCAAATGCTAACAAAAAACTAACCCCAGAGATGACGGTCGCAAGGAGGAAAGCCACTTTCAGCCCATCCATGTATGCGATCAAAACACCGGCGAGATCGCTGGATGAAAATACTTTATGTAATTCTGCTGCTCCTGTGGCGATAACCAGAGCCGGATCCACGTCGGGAGCTGCTGCTGGAAGTCGTTGAACTAATTTGTTCACGAAGGCGGTTTGGGCACTTGAAACCCAAACCGCAGCGCCAATCATCTGAAGAAATAGGGTGATTGACGATATACTGGCAAGATCGGACGGGTCGACTACTGCCTGGTTCACAATTATGGGCAGCTGAAAGGCTGCGCCAGCACCAGCCCCGGCCAGGATCTGATATCCGACCCAACTACCCGTTGGTGTGTTGATGCCAAAAGTATAGATCAATCCACCGCCAATAGTGAGAAGGGCAGACGAGCCAACCATCAGATACCAGAAATGGCCAAATGTGGAGACCAATATTCCGGAAATGACACTGAATAAACTGACGCTCAAGATGAAGGGTAGATTTCGGACGCCAGATTGTGCTGCTGATACGTGCATGATCGACTGGAAGTAGAGTGGTAGGTAATAAATGAAAACGAAGGTTGGTCCGACGAAGAAGAAAAGGTAGAGGCAGGAAGTGGCAATGGTGCGATTTTTCAGTAGTCGTGGTTGGAGTAAAGCCCGGTCTCCCATCCACCATTCATTAACGATAAAAACGATCACGAGAAGGCCGAATCCAACTAACGTTCCAATAACAGTTGAATCTGACCACGGCTTGGTTGTCCCTCCCCATTGCATTGCGAGCAGAATGCAAATAACAGCAGCCATGATGATGGCAGTCCCGACTAAATCCATCTGCAGAAGTTTCTCGCGACCGGAAGCTTTCACCGGCCGAGAAGCTGGGGGTGCTTTAAAGAAAAATTGTATTATCACCATACTAATAGCCCCAATGGGAAGATTTATGTAGAAACTGAAATGAAACCAAACGTTAGTCATTGCGATCGACATTAGGGAGCTGCGCAAACCCAGAAACTTACCACCAACGCCAGGAAACATTATCTGTGAAGGCACCCCCGATTAGGGGCCCAATCACACTTGATATACCGTAAGTGGCACCCAGGATGCCTGTGTAAGCTGCTCGCTGAGCAGGACGTACAGAGAAAGCGATAATCGTGTAGACCCCGCTGGCCAAACCAGCAGCTCCTACACCAGAGATAGCTCGACCGACGATCAAAGTGACACTATTATTCGCCACGGCACTGATCAGGGAACCCAATTCGAAAATCACAATGGCCAGTATAAATCCCGGCTTTAGCGGAAAGTATTTATATCCTTTTCCCCAAGTTGACTGGAAAGAAGCCACTGTGAGAAGATATGATGAGCCATACCACCCGACTTGATCCAATGACTTGAACTGATCTGTGATCGTCGGAATTGCTGTTGCAACAATCGTCATGTCCAGAGCAAAAAGAACCACGGCGAGAACAAGGGCAACTATTATAAAGGAAAGGGCGAGCGGGCTGGGATATACAGTTTCGTCATCTTCTTGAGATATAGATGTATCTGTGTCGACATGGTTGCCTTCGACTTTTTGGGACTGATCTAATGATTTTGTTTTTTCGAGAACGACGGAAGCTCCATCAGAGTCACCTTGCACTGTATGACCAGAAAGTGATGAGCGACGAGACGGCCTTGCCGTATCCGCCGTACTTAAGGCGCCCATTAGTTATGGATGATAGCAGCACCTAAACCGAAATCAACAAGAAGTGTATAAACAAGAGGATCTGTGAAGTAAGAAAATAGAGCAGATCTATCAAACCAGAGGGTAACAGTGGTATATTAATGTAAAATATTAACTCGAATCCAATGAAGCAAGTGCGGATAGGGGGTACATTTATATTGTCCTTGTACCACACTGTGCTAGGTCACTCAGGCTACGCACAAAGGCACAACAAGCCCTCGGAGTTTGGACCGTAGATTAACCCATGGAATTATTCATGCTGACTCGTTAGTTATGTCCAGAACTCGGGATCGCCCAGACACCGAATTTTCCGTACACGACACAACGGAACATCTTGACATGAAAATTCTATCATTGCACACTCAGCTGTCAGCCTCAGGACACTGAAGGCTACAAAAATTGGACCGGTTTCTGGCCGAAACAATTGTTAATTTTGCGCGTAATCTAATAGTTATGGAGTCATTCGTTCAAAGATCCTTAACGTCATTCAGCCGTCAGCCTATAGGTTCAATGTGTCCGCCGGAGCGCGTATTAGTGTGACCATGATTGGGCCAGAGAAAGGCCCCAGAAGCCGCCCAGGCAGTCCTGATGAAAATGCCCTGTCATTTCGTGTCACCTCGTCATTTTCGTTGCCTGGACTTAAGAGTCGAAACTTCTTCGTTTGACCAGGGTGCGACCGGACGAAATTTCGGACGAAAACATTCCCCCCCACCAAGCCAGGGGTGAAATGAACCGATTTGAGTCAAAGAGTCATAACAATATGCCGGATGGTGGAGGAATTCACAAATTTGCATTTTTAACTCCTTGCTCATCTCCTACAATTCTTGATCTTGCTTCCTGTGTTGCGAAATACCAAAAAAGACTCAAACTAATAAATATACCGACGGACTTAACCATGGCAATAACAGAACTGGCTCTTCTTCACCTTAACAAGCCAGTGGGTTCCGATGAAGAGCTCAGCCTTGCCCTAAGAGACGCCAAACTGGCAATGGAAGCATTCACCGGGTATCCTTTCTCTTTCCTCATCCAGCAAGAAGACCCTTCGTTCGTTTATGTCCTTGGTACCTGGGAAAGCCTCACCCAGCATGTCGACGACTGGATACCGTCCGATGAGAACCAAGCTATCCTAAAGCTCATCGAGGGAAAAGTCGAGGTTGAGTGGTTGATCCATCTGGATATCGATCCAACTGAGTCTCTTCAAGCTAGTCAAGCTGGCTTTTCCCTCGTTGATGCCCCTGCAATGGTCATTGTAAGGCACTTCGTAAATTCGGGGAAGACGAACAAGTTTATCAATGGCTTTACATCGGGAACAGATACTCGAAAAGATGTGACCGTACCATTTTATTTGCGTAGTAGTCGCCGCATTGATATAGAAACGAAGGACGGCCATGGACCTGGCGAACAGGAGCTGCCTAGAAAGGAGAAAGAGGAGTTTGTATCTTTCTTCACATGGCAGGGCCTAGTTAATTTCCCTATGTTGTCGGAAACCGAAGGGTTTGAGAAATATGAGCGTGTTGTTGAATTCTTGGATGGGTTTGACGTGAAGCATGTCAAGAAGTGGGAGTTATAAGGGAGGCCCAACTTGAAGAATTCATGACACAATAGAAATGATTGAAATTCTGAATAATCAAGTTCATTTCGGCGTGTTCTCCACGTATAATGTTCAACGCAGGATAGAGAATTGGGAAATTTTGGCCAGCGTAATGATATATATTGTTGAGCCCGCGTTAAACACAAAAAATCGACGATTAATGACCGTATGTTTGATATAAATAAACCCCAGAAAAGATATATTTCCCGAATCCAACCTCATTATGATGTCTGTCGCCCAATAGAGGATTTGAACCCTCCTTGATCATTTGATCATAGAACTGAGAAAGCCCTCACAATATTATTGCCTAGAGTGACGCGTATATTCTTTCAATAATCTCCACACATGTCTTTTCTTCGAGAATGGCTCCAAAACTATAGCCACGATTAAAAGTTAACGCATTAGCAAATGATAGGCAAATACCAACGTGCAGGAGATCACCGCTTAATTAGTCGGTAGGGACCTAGGTCGACATACCCGAAGCACTTAATATTTTTCACCAGCTCATCACTCATTCTCTGGAGACTAGGGGGATCTAGCTGCTGGAACCGGTGATCTTCGCTGATCTTCCTCCATGCTTGGACTGGGGTTACTTCGCCATCCAAATTTAGCGCTCCAGCAAGCTCGAACAACCTCTCAACCTCGCTTGCCGGGATGTCCCATTTTGTGTTGTTTTGAAGCACCGGTGAAGTACCAACAAGCAATGGAGCTTGGATGGAAAGCGCATGGCCTGAGAACTCGTTCTTATGGGGAGAACGATGGCCCAAACAACAGCGTTCAAGACTATATTCAGATCAAGAGTCAGTGTAATCTTTAAGCTGGGGGGTAGTGAAGGGGGAATACAATAAAACAAAATCTACGGCGACTTGTGTGGCATCGAACCCATATGGGTGCGACCGTTTATACACCTGCGAAGGTTCAGCATGGCCACCAGCCATTTTTGAAGAAATTGGCGTATTTGAAGAGGTATGCTCTCCGCTTGTCGAGCGAAGAGAAAACAAAGATGATGCTCTGATTACAGCTCGACGAGTGAGAGGTACACCAAAGCCTGGAGGGTACACTGGCGGCACATGGCCCAAGCCGTCATCGAGGGAAACCTGCAGTCGCTGGCCAAACCCGGGTTCACCTACTACGGTAACAGTAGCCTGGCGGGTGTTGCGAATTTTGGACAGCTCTTTTGGCATTGCAATCCCATATGCAACAAAAATGTCTCTCAGGAGTTTGTTCTCCTTTTCTACCTGAGATGTTTCAAGAATGATTGCTCCTTTTTCGTCTCGAAGGCGTAGCAGTTCTTGCTCTAGCGACTTGATGTACTTCTCCTTTCGCTCACGATGGGCACTATAGAGGAGAAATGTTAGGCAAAGGTGCTCAGGAAGCTGATATCACCTAGACATGGCTGAGGCCTACCGTTGAGCTCGCCGTACTTGCTCTCGTCGGCGGGAATGGGCAGATTTGGCAGTACTCGCCTGGTCATCACTATTCAAATCTGCAAAGAAATTTTAGTCTAGACTAGAAGGGAGACCCCGAGCCGTAAAGATTGGCGAATAGGGAACATATTTATTTATGAATTCCATTCGGAGAGGTTGTCAAGCCATGTGTATTACAGTTAATCCTGGTGATTCCTAACGAAGGGGGAGAGGCAAAATTGTGACGAAACCAAGAAACCGAAAACAAATCCCGACCTCGAATCGGAAATTTGTATGAGGAATCAAAGGTCGAGCATCATATTGAAGAGAAGAGCTGTCGGGCGATTATGGGGTTGTGTGGCATCTAAGATGCTGCATGAAGTATTTGATTCCAAATCAACCTTGATGTATGTATGCACGCAAACTCACCAGAAGGTTCTTTGGAATCATTTTTCAGAAACGGAATTTTCTTTTTCGACCTTGCCCACAGGGTCTCTAACGTATCGTTGTACGGGTTCAGCGAGCTGGATTGGCCATGGCCCGCCATTATGATGGAAGATGTGGAATCATATCACGTAAGTATTATTATCGTGGCTCGAAGTCGACGCTACGTCTTATCACTCTCCCCTGATCGTTTTCTAAACCCTGAAACACCGTTTGGCGGTTATCAATTAGTTGGGTGCTTTCTCTCTCGATTCCTCATGTAGATCAAACTCACGACTAGGATTTCCAATCGGAAGATCTACAGTAACAGGGTATGTAACGTGGCAAATGATGGACTTGGATCTCAAGATTAAATATTCGCAGAAATTTGCACCGTCAAAGAGAGCAATGTCATGTAAAGTGGGCGGTTAACAAACAAATATTCCGTTGGACACCGATAAAGGTGGTCAATTCGACAAGTCACCTTTTCTTTTGTTTCCAAGGTTGCTACCGAAGTAGCTATCCACACGGCTTACAGAGCGCAACCCATCCTCGAATCGAATCCCTGACCAACTTCGTGGGACAAGCGAAGCTGAATGCGGGAATGAATGAGATCACCACTAATTAACTGGTTGACTGATTTCTTAATTATTCATTTTTTATATATTCTTCCGAGAACAGTTCAAAAACGGAGGCCGGTCTATACATCTGAATATTTTTGTCTCCACGCACCAATATAAATAACTACTAATTAGAATGTGAGTATCGCCTAATTGTTCGGGGGCCTTTTCAGGTGGGTAATAAACATTCTTGGATCTTGGATAACAAGCTCTCCTCTCAAGTTTGAATTTAGATTGCCAGCCTCCGAAAATTCTGTACATGGTGGCTATAGGATGACATAGTGTGCTTATCGATTTTGCACATGTCCATTGCTACTCTCCAGGTTGGAAAAGAGGAATCGAAGCTCGTCCAAACTGCCAGGTTGCGTGTTTGGAGGGTAGATAAAATCCAGGCTACTGCACAATACATGCACCATACATGTCACACTATCACATCCCTTTAGTGGAAATGTCCTGTAATAGTTGGATAATTACCGGTCCTATTTGAGAATAGCTATTGAGATCAGCGACAATTGGAATAGACTCGAGTCTTTAGTTGTATTAGTATGATAATAAATCAAATACGCATCTGAACTGAAGCGAAATATATCCCATCCCTGCGGGTATAGGTTGGAATGTCATTTTCTAGGGTGTTGGTTGAAGTTTGGGCCACCAATTATTTGGATGTGGTGGGTAGCCTGGACCCATCGATTCTTAGGGGAGAATGCTTTGAACTGAGAGTTAACTATCGTGGAAAAGATTTTCGACAACTGTCGGGCTTGAACTCGGCCAGTAGCACAGAACGGCGACGAAAATTTTGCATTTGTGGCCTCAATGCTTAATCGACTGATACTCCTGAGCTCCAGATGTTCTAAGACGGAGTAACTGTGAAGAGCACTTGTTAAAGAGTTAGCTCTAGAATTGGCCTTGATCTCCACAGGAATGCAAGCACAAGTTAAAAATGCCGGCGAATCGTGGGGATCAGCGAGTCCCAAGTCAGCGACGATAGCTTCGATAACTATTTGGCAGAAGAATAATAGCGTATATCTAAATATGCTCTAAAAGTTGGACTTCGCCTGGTTAGTTGTCGTTTAGAGCTGCAAGAACGACATTATTTCGACGGACCTGCGGCGAAGGTGTGAGGCATGTTCAAATAGTACAACGAATTGTGTTCGCTTGAAATAATTACTTAATATTTAAAGAATACAGAACCAAGGGATAAAGTATGAGAAGAAGAAAAGAAATAGTTACTCGCCAGCCTTGCGCGCTGCCGCCTGAACTTTGGGGCCAAGCTCGAATCCGCACTCAGCCAGCTACACGCCATGAACAGGATATCAATAGACGGCAAGCGTCTGAATCTCGGTAAGTTAAATCCTGTGTTTTGCGCTTTGGGATACCTACCTAGGTAGTTGATTCACTAACAATACGTATAGCTGAGTTGATTGGATTCATCCCAACCCTTGACATGAGAAATTTGGATTAAAGCACAAACAGGAAAAAGAAATCGGATATAATACTGCAATCCATACGGAAATTCCCCCTTTCGCCCATTGATTCCCCAATGCTAGCCCTAAGGAATATTCTCAGAGCTCCCTTAAAAGCTCTACGCCATCCTTATTGGGGACCCTCCAGGGCCATCGCACCCCTTCTCGACTCATCCCAGTTAGTTGAGGAAGAACTCTCCCCGTATTATGATCCCAATCACTTTTACCCGGCGAAACTGGGAGAGGTGCTCAATGGCCGATATCAACTTGCAACTAAAGTGGGCCATGGCAGCCGATCTACCGTGTGGCTAGCAAGAGACATCAACCAGTTGGTTCAAATAGGCTTCCGACATGTGGGATACAAGCTAATTAGCATATATAGATGGCGCTTTTTAAAGGAACGATATGTGACAGTGAAGATAAACTCCAATAACTATCATCTTCACAAAACATCTAGTGACTTTGAGGTTGATATTCTTCGGCGTATTTTGGGGGCTAATACTCAACACCAGGGCTGGAAATATGTCCGAAAACCCTTGGACATATTTTCAATAGAAGGTATAGCTGGAAGAAGCCACATTTGTTTCATATTTGAGCCATTGCGTGAACCTCTTCCTTTATATTGCTGGAGATATGAAACAGAGGCTATTCCCAGACGTCTACTCAAGTTGATGATTCAAATGACCCTTCATGGACTGGACTATCTGCATTTTGAATGCCATATCATTCATACAGGTATGATATATACAGATATTAACCCCAAGTTACCCAGCCGTATCGTTGACCTGAACGATAAGACTTGAAGCCAGGAAATATGCTCCTGAAATTGGAAAAGAAGTCCCTTCTGGTCGATGATGCGAGAGATGAATTTGAAAATCCACTTCCCCAGAAGCATTGCGAAGATGGACGTACAATATATTTGTCCCGAAATGACTACGGTCGACCAATAGAGGGCAGTGGTGGCATTGAAATCATTGACTTCGACACATCCGTTTGGGGAAACATACCGCAGAGTGGTTGTATTCAGACAGAGGTTTATCGGGCTCCGGAAGTTATTCTCGATACAGGCTTCACGTATAGCGCTGATATATGGAGTCTGGGAGTAATGGTAGCCCCCCTTTCGTATATATTTCCCAACATATTTTTCCAAATGCTAACAACGTTGGCCAAAGTTATGGGATTTGCTGGAAGGGCATACCCTTTTCCAAGGTGTGGATCCTCTCAAAATAGATGGTTACGACGATCAAAAGCATCTTGCATACATAACTTCGCTTCTTGGTCAGCCGCCAAAGGATCTTCTCATGAAGGGTAAACGTACCTCGATGTTTTATGACCCTGATGGTAAACGCTCTTTTTAATATATCTCCCGCATTCTGAGAAGCATGTATCATACTAAAATAAGTAAACTAGGGACCCTGAAAGGACCAAAAGACCAAATCCCGAAGGATTTTACTTTCGAAAATTCACTATCTACCATTGAAGGCCAAGAAAAAGAGATGTTTCTTGCGTTCGTCCGTAGAATGGTTAGATGGAAGCCCGAAGAGCGGAGCACAGCGCAGGAATTACTCACTGATCCCTGGCTCCATGAAGAATTTCGCTAGAATTGGAACTGGCACATGAAATTAAATTTTAAAGTAGAAGTCCAGTCTATCCCGTCTTGCAGGCTACTTAATTCAAAAGACTTGATCCTAGAGAGGATTTGGGATGATTTGAAAATACTTTTCGACTTGCTAAAAAATCAAATCGACATTATATCCAGATGGCCCAACGGCTAGGTACCTGAGACCGAACAAACTGTGTCAGTGACTCAAAGTTTATATCAAGATTAGATACCAGCACTCAAGTTTATTTTCCATTTATTAATCCATAGCTACTTTTGGAGGTAGGCAGATAGCTTCCCAACAACGTTGGCGCGCGGAAAAGCCCATTGATATGTATTCATAAAAGTCTCGATATCCTGATCCATTGCTGCGGTTTTATCACGTCGCTGGACCAACGCCCTCTCATCATCAACTTCAATAGTTTCCAACAGTTCCACCTCTCCTACAAAATGCTTGAAATCAGTCCGATCTAGCACCACTTCAAACTTGTCGTTAACTCTCCAGGTATCCCTGAACGTAGTGAACCGAGCTAGCATGTCCAGCCCAGATCCCTTTACATCGCTACTATGATTCGTAGTTGGGAGATATTTCACCTGATGTTGAACCTTTCGGATAGCTTGTAGAATCTCGCTTGGTTCCGAAAGCTCTTCGAATCGCGTGTTGGCGAAGGTTGTGTTTTCATGATCGGTTTGTATCTTAGCCTGCCAGCGGCCGTTGCGTCTTCGCACCCAAATCCCACTCGCCGAGAGGTGGTGTTCGCGATCGAAATATATATCTTCGAACGTTAGTTCTCCAATATGCTGTATCGAATGAAATTGGGGGTTCCCGTCATTGGCACTGAATCTTTTCTGCAGCGCAGGCCCCCAAACGAATTTGCGTTCAACCTCGAGAATGGCACGACGGAAATGGACTGGCGTGGGACGCATTGAGGGTTGATTGTAATATTCATGAATAAGAGTATTCAAGATGAGATGTTTACTCTGTATGGTAGAAATTGTGCTGTTCTCTGCATCTCATGTTTCTTGTTGTTTGTGAGATATTGGTTGTTTATCTACAAAGATAAAAATACACAAAGAATCCTGCGCTAAAACATATCTCGTTGCCTAGGTAGTCGGGCTATTAGAGGGATGGTTCCTTGTTACCTAGGTAGCTGTATAGTCGAAGGAAAGAATTCTAATTAAGTTACCTCCTTATGGTTGCAGGTTATGCAACCAGTAATGGAACAAGCGATAATAAGATTGTTATTTTGTTCGTTGAAAAGAGAAACACGAATTGCAGAGCAGAGAGAAACCTATGTATATATCGTCCTAGTGGTACAAAGAGAAAGAAAAACCAAGAATAAAACATCCTAACACACACAAGACTCCATTTGTTTGCTATCATAGATCCTTCTCCATATTACAACATTCAAGTAGTGTTTTCGGCAATAAAAGGCTGGTGCGCAGGTAAAAATACACGAAAAGGTTGGGAAAACACCGCCATTAAGGGACGGGTCTATTTGAGGACGCGAGTAATCAGACCGGTGGCAACTGTTCGTCCACCTTCACGAATGTTGAATCGCTGTCCAGCTTCGGCAGCGATGGGGTGGAGAGTTTTGCACACCATTTCAACATTGTCGCCGGGCATGGCCATCTTATCTTGGTCCTCGCCGGGCCAGCTGAAGGATGCAGCCTCATCTAGAATTAAGAAAAGAATCGTTTGATTAGCAACCCACAAATAATGGAAATACTTTTCTGAGATGGTACATACCAGCTGTGCGAATGAACATTTGTGGGCGATATTTAGAGGTGAAACCATTGTGACGACCTCCCTCAGCTTCGGTCAGAACATAGAGTGAAACCATGAACTCGGTGTTGGCTTTGGTAGTTCCGGGTTGAGCAATGACCATCCCGCGTCGCAGGTCCTCACGCTTTACACCTCTGAGGAGTAGCCCGGAGTTATCTCCTGCCCTGGATTCGTCGCATGACTTCTTGAAGGTTTCGATATCGGTAACCTTTGTTGTGATTGGTGTGTGGGAACCACCGACGATTTCAACTTCAGAGTCCTTCTTCAAGACACCACGCTCGACACGGCCCGAGGCGACAGTTCCACGACCTGCGATGGAGAAGACTTCTTCAATAGACATAAGGAAAGGCTTCTCAATGTCTCGCTCGGGAGTTGGGATCCATTCATCGACAGCTTTCAGTAACTCGGCAACCTTGGAGGCACCGATCTCTGGCCGTCTACCTTCTAAAGCGCAAAGAGCAGAGCCGAAAATGATAGGAGTTTCTTCGCTCTCAAAACCATAAGTGCCCAGAAGTTCACGCATCTCCAGCTCGACGAGTTCCAACATCTCGGGATCCTCCACGGCATCAACTTTATTTACAAAGACCACGATCTTCTGAACACCAACCTGGCGGGCAAGAAGTAAATGTTCTCGTGTTTGAGGCCTATGAAATGTTAGTTAGAAGAGGAGCTTGGGGGAGGGGATGATGAAACTTGGAGATTCCTCACATTTGTCCATCAGATGCAGCAACGACTACAATCGCTCCATCCATACTGGCAGCACCAGTAATCATGTTTTTGATATAATCCGCATGCCCAGGGCAGTCGACGTGAGCGTAATGCCTGTTTTCTGTCTGGTATTCAATGTGGGCGGACGAAATGGTGATACCACGCTTCCTTTCTTCGGGGGCCTTGTCAATGGAACCATAGTCTAGAAAGTTAGCAAAGCCCTGCTCAGCTTGGCATTTGGTGATGGCGGCAGTCAATGTGGTCTGCGAAGATAGTGAGTTAGTATGGACAAATTGGAGTCGAATAGGATCTGAGATAAAACGAGTAGGCGTGCGTTCTGACCTTTCCATGATCAACATGGCCAATGGTACCTATCAGTACGCAGGAAGTGTCAGCGAAGCGGAGCCAATGTTATAAATATTGCATCAAGTGTCTTACCAATATTAACGTGAGGCTTGGTTCGCTCGAAAGCAGCAGCCATTCCCCTGGCAGCTATTGTGTTCTGGGAGAAGGCATGGAAGACGGGGTTGACAGCTGTTGGGCGTTTCGTAGCCAATCTGCTGGTTCTCAACAGAACATTGAGCGACCTCTGTAAGCTTGACATAGTGACGGCTTATAAATTGATACGACTCGGGAAGTTGATAAGGCCTCTTGCTTTCACTGCCAAAGATATTCACAACGCAAAATTTACTCTCCATCCAAAAGTCGAGATTCCAAAAGTTTTTTTTCTGCTCCAGGAACGCGGCTTAGTCATCCTCTCATCTAGTTAAATTCCATCAACTCAACCCACTCACATAGTTACCAGCTCACGAAATAAGATACCTATATTAAAATGTATTGATTGGGGGAACTAGTTAGTCGTTTTCATAGTATATATTCCCATTGCGATGCAATGTGTTCCTTCTCACGGGAGTTCCAGTGAGCTGAACAATTGACTGAATATTTTCAAGACTAGTTGTACACATTGTAACAATTATGTAAATTATTGTCCCACTTTGGGGAAATGATACATTGTTATTAAGTATTAGGCTTCTTGTCCACGATTCTTGTCCACGATATATTCGTACCGGTTTAGAAAATTACCCTTCCGAGGCTTAACGTGTGTAACTCCGATCTCATCCATCTTGCTTTCGACCGCTTTGACAAGCTTCTCTGCCTCTTCTGGAGTGGCTTTCCTCTTCTTTGGCTTCCTCGTCAGAATCAATTGGACTCTTTTCCCTTTATCCAGAAACGATTCCAACTGGCCCAGACGGTATAGTAGATCGTGCGGATCAATGGCCCAATTCAATTCTATTTGTTTGGTAGAAATACTTGCTGGTTTCTTGAGTGCTTTTGGTTCGTCTTTCGGGGCCATCACTGATTCCCTGGTGACTATCTTACAAACAGGATGTCGGTCTTCTGTTTTCGGGCGGACTTGGAGAAGACAGCTCTGCTTCCTATCGATCCTGAACAGAACCTGGCGGAGCAACTCGGCCTCTCCAAGCTTACCGTCTTCCTGCACCACACAAACAGACCGACTGGGAATAAATTCATCGATTATGATCCCATTCTGAGCAGGCTGCGGTGGTTGTGGTGTATATGTGTGCCTAGCAGGCATAATCGGTTTCTCAACCAAGCTTGGGTATGCTGGTTTTGGGCGAAATTGAGTGCGCGGTACAGGAGGATTCTTAGATACGTGATGGGGTTGTGGTTCTGAGGCATTTTGTGAGAACGGTGTATGTCTCCGATAACTAGGTGATTGATACTGTCTGAATTGAGCTGGAGATGTGCGAGGTCTGACTGGTTGGCTCGCTTGAGATTCGACGATGCTGAGGATGGGGCGACGTAGTGATGATGGTGCCCATGGGAAGAGCTGCTGAGGAGGCGGCATATGTGGCAGCGGCGGAAGATTGGTCGATCTACTGGACAGGAGGCAGATATTTAATGGATGATATGGTTAAAAGGATTTCGGTGATTAACATCATTAAACAATCATTGTATGATATTGAAATAAATATATGCAGGCCAAGCAACAAGTGGAAACTTGGCGCGCAAAAGAAATCGGTTGGACTCCTTATTTAACTGTCAACAGAGCATTTCTTATTTATACCAAATTACGGTAGCCCCTGGACACTGTTCTCTCGTTTCTTGCTCCTTTGCTTTACGCTCTATTTCTCGTGTGTGAAGAGATCAAGACTCGTCTATTCCCCTTGCTTTTCTTGGGTGCAAATGCTTGGGTTTGAAAAACTACCCTGATCCGCGATTTGTTGCGTTGAAACCCCTTTGCTCTCGCATACGCTCGCATGTTCGCTGCTGAAGACAAGTCAAATTCCAGTTCTTCATCAGCTACAGATCCGTCTTCAGCCCCTAGTCGGAGATTAACGGTTTCTCTTGTGCCCTCGCCGAAAGCACAAGTCTCCAAGCTGAATTCAGAAAAAGCCTCCCCAGAGTCCGCACTGGGCTCCTCCTCCTCCTCCTCCACTGCCAGCACCATGGCACAAAACCAGCGCTCTCGATTCATCAAAACAGGTGGAATACTTGCATTTTTATTGTTTTTTATATACGTTCTTTCTCCTTCCCATCCTTCAACACCTTCGGCTAGCGTTCCCCAAAACAACGGTGCCAAATGTACCAAATCCCACGATCCTACCAAACCCCTGACCCAATATGCCTTGATGATTGATGCTGGAAGCACCGGTTCTAGAATCCATGTCTACCGCTTCAATAACTGTGGCTCGACTCCAGAACTCGAACATGAGGAGTTCGCTATGACCGCAAAGAAAAAGGAGGGTTCCGGCTTGAGTTCATATGGTTCTGATGCCGAAGGTGCGGCCAAGAGCCTTGATGTCCTGATGGAGGTCGCCATGAAAACAGTGCCCGAGGAGTATCGATCTTGCTCGCCCCTAGCTGTCAAGGCCACCGCAGGCTTACGTATGTTAGGCAAGGGCATGGGCGATAACATCCTGGCTGCTGTTCGAACCCGTTTGGAAACTGTCTACCCATTTCCTGTCGTCTCTGAAGAACGCGGCGGGGTTGAAATAATGGAAGGCAAGGATGAAGGAGTCTACGCCTGGATTACCACTAACTATCTTCTTGGCAACATTGGTGGTCCTGAGGAGCACTCGACAGCCGCTATTTTTGATCTAGGAGGTGGTTCAACTCAGATTGTTTTCCAGCCCACGTTTAAGACAAACGAACGAAACGGACAGCGTGAGAAAATGCCCCCGGGTGATCATGTTTACGACCTTACCTTTGGCGGAAGGCAATTTACACTCTACCAACACTCTCATCTCGGATACGGGCTGATGGCTGCCCGAAAAGCCGTTCATCGAACTCTTGTTGAGGCCAAGCACGAGGCCACCCCCAAAGATCAATCATGGCTTAACCAGCCCTTAGTAAACCCATGTATTGCACCCGGGATGACCCTAAACGTTACTGTGGCTCTCAGTGACAGTCATCCGCTTGGTGCGGAAGTCCAGGTGCTCATGGCTGGCCCCAAGGAAGCTTCATCTGCCGCTCAATGTCGAGGGTTGACCGAAAAAATCCTCCAGAAGGACAAACCCTGCTCGCTAAGCCCATGTTCATTTAACGGCATTCACCAACCTGCCCTCGAAAAAACTTTCACCCAAGAAGATATTTATATCTTTTCCTATTTTTACGACCGCACCGCCCCTCTAGGAATGCCTACCTCCTTTACCTTGCGTGAACTCCAGGAGTTGACGGCTACTGTTTGTGCTGGATCAAGCCATTGGGCCGTATTCGAAGGCAATAGCGAGGCCAAGCAAGAACTCGATGGTCGCCCAGAGTACTGTCTCGATCTCAACTTCATGCTTTCTCTCCTTCATACTGGTTATGAAATGCCTCTTCAAAGAGAAGTTAAAACTGCCAAGAAAATCGGTGGGAACGAGCTTGGTTGGTGTCTAGGCGCTAGGTATGTCCTCCGTGTCTTATTTTCCCCTCTTTATCAGCGCTTTTTATTAATGGTTTCTCGATTAATTAGCCTTCCTCTCCTGAGCAAGGATTCCGGCTGGCAATGTCGCTTGAAACAAGTCAATTAGAGACCCAGTGAGATGTTATTCCCGTTCTATCTGTATAAAAATCCCTTAAGCTTTTAAGATTAATTTAACGAGCACTTGAGAATGTTGGGTGACTTTGGTTATTTTTGGTATTTAATGATTATATTCTCTTTCACTTTTATATTAGATTAGATTACAAGTGGTAGCAGGCAATAAGGCAGGCTCCTTTATTGTTTCTAATTAAAATATTCTTCATTATTTTTGATTTACCAGATCCTTGACTATGCCGTGCTCACATTTATATCCAGCTTAGATATGCATATACATGATACTTTTATGTTTAACTTGACGAAAATTTAATCGTTCCAGGAATTTCGGGCGTATCAGTTAAAATCATGACGAATAGCCAAGGTAGAAGAAATATCAGGCTTGAGACAAGACGGGGGGATTGTACGGAGTAAACACCAAGGGTATCACATATTGACCTAAATAAGGCATCAAGCAAAATGAATCCAGGAAAGCTAAAGGTTCACTTCCTCGATCGTGGGTTTTTCAGGTTTGTTTTTGGTTTTGAGAAGTCGATTCATATAATTTGTGTCCTGTTTGGATTGTTGAACCTTGGGATTATACGTAAGCTGGTGGCTAACAGTGCTGTTTTCGCTTTCAGTCTCACTGCTTGATTCGGTGGTTTCGTCGTCACCGTTTTCACTGTGTTGCCTCTCCTCGAGGACTCCTAGTCCTAGGCTCTGTCACAGGAAAAAAATTAGCCCAAAATATTAACACTTCACCAAGCATAAAATGCATTACAGAAAGCACTTACCATTTCTATATACTGGCCCTGGACTTTTTCGTCATCCTCGTTAAGTTCTAGTTTCGACAAATCCCCTGAAGCCATACTCTTCTCCAGGTCTTCATTTGCGGCTTTCAACACTGGAAGAAAGTTCAATATCCGCCTTTGTAAATCCGATCCTTTTACGGGTCGAATACAAGGCTTGGAACCTTGCCGGATAGTCGGGATATCCTCATGGTTGACGTTACTGGACTCCTCGCTGTCTGATTCACTGCTTGGCTCATTCTCTTCTACTTCGGACTCAGAAGCACAGGTAGATGTTGAATCTGGCAACAGTTCCGAGGGATTCGGCCTAAGTTGCGTAGGACATGCATGATCATTATTTGATGCTCGCAAGTGTTTTGACGATGTAGCTGGGCTCGAAGATATGCAGTCGGAAGCTGCTTGAGATCTTTCCTTCGATTGATTACAAGTGCGAGCTTCCAATATGTTCGACTCCATCCTTAGCCGTTTGGGAGAAGAATGTAAGACTTTGTTGGGACCTAGGGGCCTCTTCGAATATTCAGTTACGATATTGGCCATAGGATTCCAGCTGGAAGCACAAGGGTATCCTGATAACTATCAGTTGTCTTCTAGAAGAATCAAAACGTTTTCACTCCTTTGGTTGGGTGGGGTAAAAGTTTAATATGCCTGTATCTTATATTTTTTTTCAGCCAATATGTCAACAGGAAAATTATTTATTGATGTAATTTATGATATCTTGATAGCTAACTTTTTCAATGCTTTCTGAAGGAAGCTCAATTTCGAGACTTTTCTGCCAAGCTTGGTATGTTGCTGACTCAGTACTTAGTAAATGATTCAATGGTCAGGTGACTACACAATTAGAGGACCCAGTCTTAGACTCCTATAATACCTGGTCTTAACAGCACTCTCAGAAAGAAACAACTATTAGTTATTATGAAATCTCAAGTTTGATCCGATCACCCTCCAAGGCCCATTCACCCCGAGATTTGGTGTTGGTGTCAGAAACTTTCTAATACGTGTTCCCATGAAAAAAAGGGTTTGGCCGTTATTCATGGCTCCCTAGTGTGATAAATTAATTATTAATCATTCCGTAAGTCATGTAACAAACCTCAGTTTTCTAACTTAATCCCATTGGTTCCTAAGAAGGGCTACAAGTCATCTTCTATAGAGTTCTCAGTTCATTCACCAAGCGAGGTTGTTCCAGTGCTCCGTCCTCCAGACTTGAAACCGAGTCATTCAGTAGAAACCCTGTCGGATTTGAAGCCATGGAGCGTTCCAGTACCCCGAATCTGAGTAATGCCGAATTAAAATCTGTTCTCCGCGCATTTTTATTACCCCACGGCTATTTCAACCCCAGGTTCAGTACCTGGTTCCTGATCTTCAGGGAAAATCAGTGATAAGCGAGTGCAGATCTTTCTATGTTGATCTTTCTAGCAGCGATGCTACGGTACACACATCCGAGGGAAGAACTAAGGCGCTCTTCTCCCATAAAGTGATTTACAAAGTGTTTGCTAGAGTTAATATATAACTCTCTGCGCGGCCGGGAAAATGAAACCAAATATTTTTGAAGTCATCCTATGGAAGGTACGAAGGAGCTTCCCACCTCTAGTATTCGGGACTGATCCTAGTCAAAAGAGGTTTCCATCAGGATAGCCGGCTTGGTGTACGGAATACCCCGCCTAATATCCCTAGAAGGGTATGAGAGCATGGTTGGATCGCCCGGAAAAGACAGATTACCAATAAGATGGATCTCAATTCTAATACAGAGTAGCAAGGGTACCCAACATAGGTATCCTAGCACTTGCTGTGTATTAGTTGTGACACTGAGTTTTCCGAGTTTAGGATGCAACACTGTATTCCCTTCTAGCTTATATGTCCTTGTGTTAGACGGACCGCACAGTGCAACCCATGAATAGATCTCTAATATCCTATGTAGGAACGAACGCATATTTTTGGTTTCTACCATTGGCAAGACATATAAATTGGGCAATACCCTGCTGACATTTTCAAGAATACAGCAATATTCTTTTCGATTAGACCAAGACTCCCATATACTTAGACAGCTAAGACTCTTCTTCATCTTCAAACTCATTTTTCCCCCTCTATACTGCCCACCGTACAAAAATGAAGGCCACTCTTTTCTTACTTGGTTTGCTTGGGCAAGCTCTTTCGGCTCCAGTTGAGAATCGAGGTGATCGGAATCCTACCAGGGGCCCGGTTACCACTCGAACATTCGAGCTTCCGCCGTTTACAAACCATCCCCCGAAGCCCACAACCACCTTCAAAGCCAGCACTCTGATCCCAGCATCAAGTTTTACCACCACCATCAAGGCTAGTACTCTGGTTCCAGCATCGAGTGTTTTACCAACCACCACCATCTGGGCTAGCACTCTGATACCAGCTTCGAGCGTTTATCCTACCACCTTTAAAGCCAGTACTTTGATTCCAGCTTCGAGTGTTTACCCCACCACCATTCGGGCTAGTACTTTGATTCCAGCATCGAGTGTTCACCCCACCACCATTCGGGCTAGTACTTTGATTCCAGCTTCGAGCGTTTATCCTACCACCTTTAAAGCCAGCACTTTGATTCCAGCGTCGTCTTTCACCACTACCATCAAGGCTAGCACCGTGGTTCCAGCATCAAGTGTTCAACCGACGCCTACCTACTGAGCCTTCGAATCACGGAAAGCTAGAGCCAGGAAGATAGAGGCAAATATAGATAGTGCTGGCAGAGCACTTTGTGTCGGACTAGTTTTTATTTCCTATACTTGATGGCCTATGGTTAGATAAAAGAGCTAGAGGGTATCTAGGTAGTCAGTTAATGCGAACTTTGCGCACTCGAAAATAAATCGTTCGTTACTGCAAAAAATATTCCCGTGGGCTTGGGCATTATTAGCACGTGTTGCGAACTAAATAAAATTACTGGACTAACGAGACAACACTTCAGTTTTCAAGACGTTTGATAGCCCGAGCAGAGCGTTTAAAAGAACTGGTCAAACAGTGAAACAACTTCTTCTGCGGTCTTCCTTCCATCGCCTTCCAACTCAGCAGTTCTGGCGTTGACCCAGAGCAGTGCTCTGTCACCGACCAAACTCCTCAGTACCATACCCGCGAAAAGTATTTGGAGAGAATGGGTGGGGCTATCCTCCAAAACTCTCCAAATACTAGCGCTCCATGGTACTTTTCTGGTCATCACACTTTTTATGCAGATACGCAACGACCTAGGGTGGATATATTTCACAGTAGGGGGTTGCTGGGCTCCCAAGCCCGAGACCAAGCAAGGGAACGTCAACGATTTTCTCCAGATTTTGAGGATCATTGATCCCCAAGTATCATAAATGGTATTGCTCCATGGCCAAGCAAGACCCGTCGAATGTCAGGAGTGATATTAGTTGGTTGATCTTGATTTTTGGGTTCGAAGTCTGGTATCTTTTCGAGTCAGAGTCGATTGAGTACAAAGACCAACTCGGGGTTATAAATTTTGGCACTAGAGATGCTATAATTGCCTTTTGGCGAGGAATATTCGGATGACTTTCTTACAAGGCATACGGGTCGCCTTGACTTTTGGCCTTCATAACTAGAACGAAGTCATCTGTTAGACGGATATAACCATCACGTTCGAGTGGCCAAGGCCTGGCATTGCTCGCAGATGTCTTCTCCTGTGGTAGAAGCGCGTCCCAATGTTACGACAATCGGGTGGCTGGGAGAGTGCAGCTGCCCAATTCTGGATTGTTTGTCAGCTATAATGTCGACAACAATATTAATCTCGCCAGGTGCTACAATATCCCCCATAGCCTCGCGGTTGTATACACTGTCAAAACTTGTATAATGCGGGCAGAGAACTGTTGGGATAGTAAATTGAATAAATATATGCAGCCAGAGGACGAGGCAGGCAAGAATGGAGAGTGAGCGGGTGAGAAGAAGGGTGGACATAGATGCCCGCTTCTAATAGTTACCTCTCTCCCACTGGAATCCAGATGATTGGGAGGCAACTGTCCATTCGCAACACAGCTCTACCACGGGCGACACCACCCAAACATCAATGAATTATCTACAATTGGGTATTTAGCTCACAAGTTTATGAGATAACCACTTAGAGGTTAACCAATATATCTAGGTAGACAGCCAGAACTCTTGACTCGCACATCACGCACATCCCCAACCTGAAGTCGCGCATATATGGACAGAGTTCACCGATTTGTACCACTTTTCACGGCTGACACTCGACCTGCCCGAGTTCTGCCCTCCCAATATAAAAGGGTTATTAATTATTAACATTAGTGTCCTGGATAACCAGATGCTAGTCAAAAGGATTGGATGGCGATCGCCATGAAAATGATCACGAGGAGCTGGGTAACTATTAACTAATATTGGAGCACAGGCTGATGGGAGAGGAATTCTTTGTTTCCTTTTGCACTGCCTCGACTTAGCTTGTTGGAAGACATAATATTTAGTGAAATATCACTCCCCTCTTTCAGCAATGCTATGCCTTCGAATTCTTAAACCAAGAAAATCTTTATACGAAGAATTGTCAGAGAGTCACCGATCCCCGATCCTTACCAGACCTAGAGAAGTGACTAGTTATTCGATATGGAGGTTACGCATATCGTACTGTTTCAGTTCAAACCTGACATGAGTTCGGATGACTGTAGGGAGGTAATAATGAATGAAGCGTTCCCCGGCAAAAATAATTGAGTCGAAATCTAACAGTCCGCTGGAACGCGTTAAAAATAGTTCTGTGCGCGTATGTTCAGGCTTAAAGATGACTGTAAGAAGAAGAACTCGGACGCACCGTATATCGTATCAGTAACTGGCGGTAAAGTCAACTCCCGAGAGGGCTTGCAGGTATGTGTGATGCCTTATCTATCGGGGACTTTTCCCAGTACGCTGATGCTTCTTGGAAAGGGGGGTCACACACATGCTTTTGTGTTGGAGTTCGGCAATGTAGAAGACAGAGATTACTATGTCGACGAGGATCCCGTCCATCTGCAGTTTAAAAGGGATGCTGGAAAATTCGTGGCAAAGGTTCAAGTTCTAGCCTTCACTAATGGCTTGTATTGAGAGATGCGAAGGAATCTACGTGGGTTTACTATGTAGTTAACTAGTAGAAGGATACTTACCTCAATAACACAAAATGATCGCCACGCGCTAGCTGTAAGATATCGTCTTATTCTTGCGTCTTAGAACAATCGTAGGCCTTTCATACTTTCACCCAGTGTCATATCCTAAGAAATGCAGGGCAGAGGTACATACAAATAGAGTATTTCCAGAGTTCCAGAATTGGTGGATGGTGACTTAAAAACAGATGGGTGTATTCCATTTAACTATCATAACTAGGTACCTAGGTAGGTATGTTGGTATGACAGGGTTTAGATTGATCTTAAGAAATGGTTAATAGTTAGTTGTTACACAAAAATAATTGGCGAGGACCCAAATTAATTAATTCATCAGTTCAATAGGATGATTCGCATAGAATAAAAGACTTGTTTGGTGCATTAATAGTGTAATGATTGAAACCTTCAAGAATCCTCGATAAGGACGTCTTGCGATTGGCCATGGACCAGTCCAGGGGTTGCATGGAGATGCATGAGAAAACACAGTTTAGCCGCCCAAAGTATGAAAACAGAACTCGGCTGTGTTTATATTTAGCTCCTCTGGTTAATTACTTGACGAGCGGAAGATATTTAAGAACCCACGGAGGCACCGCAGATTGTTGAATTAGATTTTCCTCATCTTCGATAGCCATCAGTCAAAGTCATTTAATTATCTCCTTCTAGACACTACCTACGAGGTCCAACAAACTTGAATAGTTACCTAGATAGACATGAGTATCGCTGACCCATCCTCGAGATTAGTGAGATGTGGCAGAGAATCATCGCTTCCAACTCGCAAGTCCCTCCACCAGAACATCCTAGGAAAGCTTCGTCCATTGCCATTCCAGTACCGCTGGGTAGCTTGGTACGAGAAGAATCCCGAGCCCGTCCACTCAAATAATCGATTATACCTCCTGCATGACGACGTGTCGGACATTGGCACGTTCTATCGCATCTATAATAATTATCCCTGGGAGAAGATTAGGCTGCGGGATACCGTACATATCTTCCGTAGGGAAACAAAACCCTTATGGGAAGATTCCGAGAACTTGAATGGCGGATGCTGGACATTCCGGGTCCCCAAGTCGAAAAGCCAGGCGTTTTTCCATGAAGTTGCGATTTTGTGTATGGCGAATGAGTTCCAAGCTGTATTACAGGCCGGTATGCTGATATTTCTACTTGTTTTCCTGCTTCTTTGTTTTCTAATGCAAACTAACTATCTCCTTTGGCAGAGCATGATCACGTCCTTGGGGTGTCGATATCGGCACGAGCCAATTCGCATTTAATCTCCATATGGAACAAATTGGGTTCAAACCAAAGAGCAATCCAAATAATAGAGAATGTAATACTCGAACGCATCTCTCCGCATCTAAGGCCAGTATCAACGAAATCTTACTTTTACAAACGCCATGACGAACATGAGGGCTACCATGCTGCCATCCTGCCATCAAAAGGTATTGCCTTGCCCAACCGAGATACTGGAACAGCAAGCTCAACGACAGATATTAATTTAGATGCGAACTCGGAAGTTAAGCTGGGACAGATAACTTCATGATGCTGAGGTTCTAGCACGACCATTCTGTTTCCCTTCCTTGCTTTCGGTTTCTTCTTCCCTCTCCTTTTATTTTCCTTTTAAAGATATTCTTTCCCAACACTGGTTGTTAGGAGATGATGATAAAATGTACTGGTGGTCAGGGATGCATCACTTATGAATAAGAGTCAGAGCCAGGTCAAAAACAAAATATGTAAATCAATAAATTCTTAGGAGTATATACTATCCCTGAACCTAAACTCCCACACCTTGCCCATTTCTATCACCCAAGCCAACTCCAAACTCGGAGGCCCCATGCTCGCGGTTTAAAAGCAGATGGATTCGTTTCATAAAAAAATAAATCAATGCAGTCATCTACTTCTATCTCGATGCCTGCTTCTTCGATCATGTATTTCCACACTTGTTCCACGGGCAGCAGAACTCCCTCCCCCTGTCGGGACATAACGATCAATATCAGGCAATCTTGCTCGATCTTGTTCCCGATCTCGGTCACGGTCACGGTCATGGTCACGGTCACGATCAAGATCACGGTCTCGATCAGGAGATCGTACCCTTCGCTTTGGCGAACGGCTTCGCGTTGAGGTTGGTGGAACGTATCGATCTATATCGCCGCCAGCAGCACCTTTTGAAGGAGATCTCCTACGGCGCTGGCGCGAATCCGACCTTTCCCTATCACGATGACTTCGGCGGGTAATTGACCGTGCGCGGGAACGAGACCTAGATCTTCGCCTGTACCGGCTAGAAGATGCCTTGGAATAGGACCGTGAGGTTGAACGAGGCCTGGGGCGATAGCTGCGATACCCATTGTGGTCCCATTGACGGTCATGGTCACGATCCCGATCTCTCTCTCTATCCCTGGTCCGATCTCGTTGGCGATCATCTCTATCTTTATCTTTATCCCTGGGAGGCTCTTTTTCTTTATCTTTTTCTTTCCGTTTCTCTTTTTCTTTCTCCTTCGCTTTCTCCTTCTCCTTCTCGATAGCAGTGTTATTCTGAGGACTATCCACGGTGCCATCAAGGGGTTTGTTGGTTTCGCGCTGTTTATCGACATCTCCCACCAGAATCTCCTCTTTTTCTTTCCCAGGGGCTTTAGTTTTTTCTTCTTTCTTTTCACTAGGCTTTTCCCTGGCCTTTTCAGCTCTCTCCTGGTCCCTTTCCGTGTCTCGCTCTCTGTCTCGGCTTTTGCCCCAACCTCTTTCCCATTCCCTGTCCCTATCTCTACTTCTGCGTTTCTCTGTATCTCTTCTAGTTTCTCGATCTCTGCCCCGACTTTTGCTTCGTCCTCGTTCTGTTTCTCTTTCCCTACTACCCCTCCCTCTATCCATATCCCTATCTTTTTCTTTGGATATGGATTTATCTTTGTCTCTCTCCTTCTCCCGCTCCGCCTTCCGATCTCTCTCTCTTTCTCGATCTCGATCTCCAGGTCGATATTCATCCCCTTCCTCTCGAACTTTACTCCGACTTGGACCACGGCTACGGCGACGAGACCGATTGCGCGCTGTTGAACGGTCACGCGTATCGCGCTGTGAAGGCCTGTATAAATCTGTCTCACGATCATGCCTAGCCGAACCCATCCTATCAAAATCTCTATCCGCCCGGTAACTGTCACCGAATCTGGAGTGCCTCATCGGTCTAGAAACACTTCGTGATCTACTGCGATCATGGTGCCTGCTTTGGGTTCTACGGGTTTCGGTCTCTTCCCGCTTGGGTTTTATTAGAGTAGGCTTTGGCTGTAAGAGAACAGGTGTGGATTCTCCTTTTGTTCGGGATGGCACGTTTTTGACAGCGGGAATCGGGTTGGGAGTCTGGGTTTCCATAGCTTCTGCTTGCTCGAAGTCAAATTCTGGTTTCTGGCGTGATTTTTCAGCAAGTTCTTTTCCTTCCTTTAGGAGAAGCTCCAATGCTGCATCCTCCAGCGCCTTTTCGTCAACGGGAGGAGGAGGTTTCGGTGGCTTTGGACGCTCAGGCTTATTTGTGTCTTCAACCTTGGTATCGCGATGTTTTCCACGGTCACGGTCTCTGTCCCGATCCTTATCTCGATCTCGATCACGGTCACGGTCACGGTCGCGGCTTGGAGACCCCCGGCTGCGGAATCTCTCTCTCTCTTCGCGTCTTCTTCGCTCGTAACGCTCATCGCGCTCTCTTTCCCTTCTCTCTTCTCGAATTCGCTCTTCTTCTCTTAATTTCTCCCTTTCAGCCCGACGTTGTTCATCACGTTCCCTTTGTTTCTTTCTCTCCTCTTCCTCACGCTTCTTCCGTAATTCGCGTTGTTTTTGCTTTTCCTCGGCCTCAGCCCTCTTTCTTTCTGCATCAGCCTTTCGTTTCAACTCTATGTCTTTCTGCCTGGCCTCCTCTCGCTCCTGTCTCTTGGCCTGAATGGCACTCTCATATTCTTGATCGGTAGTCAGCCCTCTTTTTTCTTCGCTATTCGCGACTTCTTCGCCAAGTTCCTGTTTGCGAATTGCCCGAAGGGACCCTAGTATGTCATCTAGGTGGTTTGAGATCAAAGCATCAACAGCTTCTTCAACCACTGCATGTATATCGCTCCGATCCACTGCGCCAGAAATCAAGGTAGCCGATTTCCCTCTTTCGCGGGATAACAAGGACGGGTCGCGTTCAATCTCAGCTTCGGCCTTTTCAATCAATGCCGCAGTAAAGGAATTTCTAGCCTCCTACAGATGAAGAAACCCAAATCAGCAGGAAGGCATTCCTTAGTTCAGATATATCGACTTACACTTTCATTGAATTTCGCCCAAACTTCCTTCCGCACTGCATCAAAGCCACCCTTTTTCTTGAAGGTGTACAGCAGATTGTCAATTGCAGCCCTCTGGGTTGTTGAGACGGGCAGCTCCGATAGTTTGAACTTCTTTCGACGCAAGCTCTCCAGGCTGGGACCATCACGTTTCACGCCCGTCATATCCACGTCTGAATCCGCCATGGGTAGCAGAGAAGAGTTCAGCAGAGGCTCCCGGACTATAAACACGGGCCTCCCAGACTTTCCAGGCGCTCCATTTGGTGTCTTGGTTTAAAAGACGGGGTTGTCTTCCAACTCCCAGTTCAACCCTCTTTACTGTTCGTTCATTTCATTTAACTTACTCGAGCTTTCCCCGGCTTACCTAATCTTAACCTGGAATAGATATAAATCCGGCTCCGGTTCCCCCTTCCCAATCTGGGATCGTGGAATCACAACCTTAACTAGCCTTGGGACCATCGCGGTAATCACTAACTAATAATCGGCATTGCATTTTCATTCCCTGGGGTTTGCTTCTTGCGTCTCTTGGTTCTCAATTGTGAGAGACGCCCTCTTGAATCGAGGTTAAAATTCTCGTGCTCTGTTCTTCCGCCTCCCACACCTACGGGTTCCGTGACTCTGCTCATCGACAATGCCGGTGCACAAAGTATTATTTTGGAGCGGATTCGGTATGTAAATATCTAATTCCCAAGAATGTTGATTTGTAGCACGAAACTCCTCCTTTTCTGGCGCACCGGTGTGGTTTGTGCTGCTTTCTTGCGTGTCATTGTTGTTTGGCGTGCTGGTCTAATATGTTTTATAGGTGTCGCCGTTCGATTATGGCAGCTCGGAATAGAAATGCGCCCGTTCTTCAACAAGGAATCGTTATGGGTTTACCCTCTGTTTGCCACCGTCGGAGGAAGCTTTGGTTACTGGTTACAAGGAGTTGAATCTCGACAATTGAAGATGCTCACGGAACGAAAACAGATGCTGCTCGAGAAGCGCCGAAGGAGAGCAGAAAGGACAGCGCTTGAATCCGGAAATGTTGGGATCAGCAAGGTTGAGGAAGGGGGCATGTTGGCAGCCACCTCATAGGATAAAAGACGAACAAACCAAGAAACATACGGATGTTTACTCTGGTCTACTCTCTATATCAAACCAGCGAAATGGGATATACGAAATAAAGGAAATGGGAGGGGGGATTCAAGATCCATGGAACATAGATTTTGTCTTGCAGGGAATGCAAAACATTAATCACTCAAAAATACAATGGGAAACCATTATAGCTGTACCTATAGCAAATGTCTTATCAATGTTTATTTTTTTTTAATTTTCATTTTCATTTCTGCTGCACATCTTGTTTGGGACCAGTCACTACTGACCGATCCAAAAATACAATCTCCAACAATCTCCATCACTCTACCGTCAAATTAGCTCCTTTGATCTGGTTGTGGCCAAATCCAGTACAACCACCTACGGCTTAAACCATAGGAAATCGGCGTGCCACTGCTTTCCCGCGATGTCCATTAAACAACCCCCGGAAAGATCGGTTGGTGAAAGACTTCCGCTGCGCTCGATTCATCTTTCGTAGCTGACCAAGCATTGCCCGGGTAGGCTTCTGCCTCGCAAGCACCTTTAAGATTTTCTTTCGTTCTCCTTCTGTGGCACCGGTGATCGCTATGGTGCGCGGGAGACCAAAAGTCCATATCTTCCGGATGCCCCAAGTCAAGATCTGATTTACCAGGCGACAACACCCTCCCACACAGATGCAACCCGAAAGATTTACTTCCAGTTTCGTGATAAGAAATCTTTGCCGCAAGAAAGTCAAAGTGCGACCAAACAGATAGTCATGCATGCTCTTGAGGCTCTGGCTGTGCAGGTCAATCACTCTTTTTGGCCGTGGGACTTTTTTGCGTTTCCCACCAAGATAAGTCTTGTAACCAAAAATCATGGATCGGAACTTGAATAGTTTTTTGGCTAACTTCTTTGGCCCCTTAAATTTCTGCGAATGACGACTTTTGACAATCCCTGCTTTGAGTAATTCGTTACAGAACGTGTCTCGAAGATACCTGAAGTCTTGGTGATCGAACATAAGCTCGATGCGATGCATTTGTTTTATATTCTCTTTAAGACGCGGATACTTGTCAATGGTATCCAAGAGAAAATCGGGATGCACGATTGAGAAGATGTTATCTTGATAGAATACCTGGCAGGCTTCGGCATGGATTCTCTTGCAAGTTTGAAATAAGACCATGTTGGGGGACGAATGGTCCTCCAGTTTGCACCGGTCATTCAAATAGTGTAGGGAGACGAATGGGCGGATAAAAACCTTGCCAGGTGCAACAGCATGACGATATATTTCCCTTCGGACCCGCAACGGTAAATCAAAAAAATGTAGCTTTTGAGGATCTAATTTCCCTGGAAGGAGACTGAGCAAAATTAATATCTCAAGTCAACTGAAGGCTCGCTAATGAATGTCATACCTAGTCTGTCGAGACTTGTAGGGCTGGCTGAGACGAATATTTAAGCTATCTGGCAATGTGATATTACTCTCGTTGCTTTTGAAACTGCTGACAAGGGACCGAAATGATGGCATAGTGTCAACAAATGCTTTTGGATTGGACAGCAACCCAGACCAACAACTTGGATTAATAACAGTGGACAAGCTGCTGGAAGCCGAAATAGAAAAGGTAGTCAGAAAATCTAATCCTCATTGGAAACACAAAACAAAACTCCTGGATGAAGAAAACAATGAACAAATTCACGTGTAGGGCAAAAAAGAAGGAATTGGGTTGAATTCAAGTGAGAGAGATGGCAACGCTGAGTGAATCTAACAACTCAAACAATCAAAACAAATCACGCTGTTGCGACGATGAACTGCACAGACACTTCCCACTTCTGGCCTCCCATTCCATAACCTCCGCCGAGCCGATTCTTGATCATGCTTGTGATCCTTTCTCTTAGCTTTATTAGACTATCCTCAGGCCCAACTACTTGCAGCTTGATATTGGCCATGCAGAGACCATAATGGACCTGCCAGAAGCGAGCCTCTTCCACGTTCGAGACTGCTGGATGGGCAGAGATGTCTCTCAACACCTCTGAAACTCCTGGGCCAGCGTAAGACATCAGTAGCATGGAACCCAGGCTCATAACAAGGCGTATACCTAATGCACACATAGAAAAAGCAAGGGTAAAGGCAAGAATCCGGTCCAACCAGGTATATAATGACATGGAGAGCAGAGGCAGTAGCAGGAGAAGGGTTGAACAGGATAGAGTTAGGAAATGGGCGGGGTTGCTAAGCAATGAAGGTAATGATTCAATGTATGTAAATCGAATGGCCTTGCCAATTCGCGCATGATTCTTCAACCCGATGGCCGAAATAAGGGTGGCAACTATAGATAGTAGTGCAGTCAAGTCGATACCTCCTGCCGAGGCACGCTCATGGGAATGAGAGTGATGGGATGCATGACCGTTATTCTCGAGCAGATGTTGGACCGTATGAGAGATGAGATCACCTCCCATAAAGAAAAGAAGAACGGACATGGCAAAGCCAGCAACCACCTCCGCACGTTCCAGACCGAAAGGGTGCCGGATGCTTGATCGCCCCCATACCTCGAAGTTTCCTAGAACGTCAACCACAACGCACAACGTGGCCCCAAGAGAATCAAACAGTATAAGATGTGACAGGCCGGTCATGGCCATCGATCCGTGAGCCGACCATAAAATATATCCAGCAATAGCCATATGACAGAAACTCCACCACAGCCGGCGCTTTTGGTCGCCAGACATGCTACTCCGGTACTCTTTGAAGGTCGGGATTGGTAGCGAGTTCGGAAGCGCCAATGGCGCTCTTGGTGGTGGCTCGAGAAAGATCTGATGCGACACGCTACTATGCTTGTACTTGTGTCCCCTACGTTGCCCAACACCCTGTGCAAACGAGAGTCAATTGCGGTCTGGTTCAGAATGGTCATGGGAGCAAACGTACAGATTTCACAACGGGCGTTTTTGCCAACACAGTCGGCTGGAAATTAAAGGGCCCAGGTGCGTCTTGACTTGGACTTCTTGGGTGGTTGAGCGTGCCATCTATTAAGCAAGGAGTGGTACATATTAGTGCTTTGTATTGCTGTTTCTGGGAGGAGTACAAAGTAGCCATACCGATCACGCTTGGAGGGAAGGTATCCATTATCGGTGAGAGACTGCCGGAATCGAAGGTAGCTTGCATATGCGGTGCAGTTTCAGCCAGAAACGCTGGAGTATCTGGTGGCGGAGTGGGAGTACGGGGAGGGAGCGGGATAGGGAGCCCAGCGACCATGGTCGATTTGCAAGAGAAAACGAAGTAAAGGGCGTTTATTTTGGGAGCATTGTTGCGTTCTCAACAGCCATCACAGCTCTATCTATCCCAAGTCGGACGGGACTTACAATACATATTAGTTAGATATAGTTAGGATCAAGCACTGGTTGGGAAGTTGGATATTGTCCTTTTCCAGCGCTTGGCGGGATGTCAAGCAATGGATTAACTATTGAGTTTCGGCCCTGATCTTGATCTGCTTATTGGAATATTAAACCATGTCCCTGGCCAAACCGAAACTGGTTATTCCGTCTACTCTCTCGTTCTCGCACCCTCCTAGTGTAGGCCTGGAGCTGGAATATGGATCGAAACATTGAGCGACAAGCTGGTTAATGCTCCAGTCTGACAGCCTCTATGGAGGGACGTCGTGGCATCTTCATCCTCTTCCTCCTGTTCTTCCTCTTCACGGCTCCCAGTCCCCATCCGTCGTCCGCCATCACTCGTCGTGAACACGAACGGCAGCTAGAAGAAGAACGACGAGCGTTGGCTTTGGTAAACGGCTCGAGCTATGGCGATTTAGAAGCCCGGTCCGACCGCTGGCTTCCCCTGTCTGGCTTGTCCAAGTCTGACGGCTATGCATGGGATTTGCTTCCTCTGGTTCAGCAGAAGGCAAGGAATCAGCTACAGTATGTGCTCGACGCCTCGGGTTTAAAGCCTTGGGGCATTCTATCGTCAGAGACCAAACTCGCCAATGTTTCTCTGCCGGTTTATCGGAATACGACTGGGCAGGTGCATGGTGACTGGGTTCGTGCTACTGACACAGCGAGTTTGGACCGCCCTAATCTCAACATCACTGCTATCCTTCACGAACACGGTTACTTCTCCCGGGAATTTGCACATAACGTTACGGCATCCAGTGGCCGTCTGTTCTTGAAACTCCAGGAGGGTGACGGACAGTCGTTGAACGTGGATGGACAACAAGTTAGGGAAATAAAGGCAGATTTAGAACTGAGAAACGATAAATCTTTGGTAGGAAACTGGTTTATCTCTTTGCACGGGGTACATTTCCCTTCCTTTGGGGGAATCATTTTGAGCACGACCAGTGAGAAATTTGCCGGCTTGCCAGCTCTACCACATTTTTCTTTGTCGAATGATACGTTCGAGCTTTCTCGTCAGCTCCTCAACCGATCACTTGCAGATGCGCTTACAGAAAATCAACTATGGCGCCCCCAGTTTATGCCTTGGTCTTCTTTACCCCAAGAGAGTACTGCGGTTACTTATCCAGCTCCCCGTTGTGAATACATAATGTATCTACAACAACATATATTAGCAGTTGACGGTCGAATCCTCCCTGAGAAAGCTGTTGATCGAGTCGAAAAGGAACTACGATTCCCCACTGGAGCACCCATCCCCAAGCCACCCCCATTAGTGATGTCAGGGACCATATTCTCTCCTGATTGTGGGTTTATTCTGGAAACGAAAGGCTCGCCGGATTTCCCGCCGACGGATAATCTATATCTAGTCGGTTTAAAACAGGAAGAGCACAATAAATATGCAAGTCGGTTTATCGCCATTATTGGAGCAATTCTTATTGCCCAAATCCTGCTACTGATGCGACAAATGAAAGACTCATCTACTCCGTCCACTCGAAGCAAGGTCAGCTTTTTTTCGATCTCCATCATGTCGATGGGAGATGCCCTCTTCGTTTCCTTTGTGCTACTAGTTCTCTACACTGAATCCGCTTTCTTGGTATTGGAGGCTATATCCTTTCTCGCATTTTTTGGTGTTAGCTTTTTAGGAATGAAATTCCAAATCGAGATATGGGCGGTGCAAGCTCCAGAGCGGAGAGAAACACAACGTCTGAACGCTTCTACAGCAAACTCTACCACAGATCCAAGCCTTCCTTTACCTGTAACAGCCCAACGACACCGCGATACCGGGGCCACTCCCGTCATTCTCCCTCCAGATCATGATGCACCTAACAACTCTGCCGAAAGCCGGCGACGGGATGACGAACCCGTCAACACTGGAGCGATGTACGCTCGGTTTTATTTCATTCTCTGCGGTCTATTATTCTTCTCGTTATGGGTGCTCTTTTGGCCTGAAAGTCTTCGAACCATATACATCAACACTCTCTCCTTCATATACCTTTCCTTTTGGACACCTCAAATATACCGAAACACGATGAGGAACTGCCGAAAAGCCCTAAGATATGATTTCGTCGTTGGTGAAAGTATCCTACGCATCTTCCCATTTTTGTACTTTTATTTCTTTCCCCACAACGTACTCTATATCCGTGCCGACGGATTATCAACTTTTTTACTTTTCGCATGGGTTTGGATTCAAGTTTGGATCCTTGTAAGCCAGGATATACTCGGACCACGATTTTTCGTCTCCAAGGGCTGGGTGCCGCCTGCATATGACTACCATCCGATACTCCGCGACGCATCGGGCTCGGGCTCTGGCGAGGACCTGGAGGCCGGTGGAACGTTACCAATTTCTCTACTCCGTGCAGAACAGCAAGAAGCCAGTTCGAGTTCAAGAGAGAGAAACAAACTTGCCAACCAAGATCAGAGAACAAGATATTTCAGCTGCGCTATTTGTATGCATGATATCGAGGTATACGTCCTCCTTGCCTCCGGAAGTGGTACCCGCACGGGTACCAGTGTGACGGAAGGTGCAACAAATCTGCTCAGTCGCCGTCTCTATATGGTAACACCGTGCCGCCATATTTTCCACTCGCAATGCTTAGAGACTTGGATGCGATTGAGGCTCCAATGCCCCATTTGTCGGGAATCCGTTCCTCCCGTCTGATCAGAGCATTATATATCTGTTTCTAAATCCTTCTATCCTTAGCTACGCCCGATCATTTCGAGGATCAAGGGCGATCCTTGTGTATACTATATCATGAATGGGATGGGTAAAATGCGGTTGACTGGTGTTCTTGGTGCTACTGACGGTAGATTGATGCCTCGGGTTCTGTTTTTGGTACATATTAATAACCCTCATAATAGTACAGTGAACAACGAAATAATAGGATACTCCATTGCCTTCGTCATTCGAACATAATCAACGGGTGTATATCGATCTAGTCACGCCTATAAAAGCCGAAACTGTATAAAACTATAAAATCTGTTGAAGAATATTTACACACACTCATAACCATACACAAGCTGGACATTTCAGTCTCGACGCCCTGCGCCCATCCCCTTATGTCCAAATCATAGTCCAGGGTAACATTCATACCGCTTCTTCTCTTTCTTTTCTTCTTTTTTTTCTTAGTTTTTGTCTGGTATCACCCTTTCGGTGTTTTTTGATTCTTTTGATTTATCTATTTTGATGATCCATCCTTTAGTCCTCTGCCTTTTCGCATAGTGCCTTGTATTGCTCTGCATCCATCAAGCCTTCCAATTCAGTTTGATCTTCGATCTTAAGCTTAGCGAACCAACCGTCCTGCTCGGGAGAGTCGTTAATGATCTTTGGCTTCTCTTCCAGAGCACTGTTAACCTCGACAACTGTGCCAGTCACTGGGGACAGGATATCAGAAGCAGATTTGACGGATTCGACAGCACCCATAGTGTCACCAGCGGACACTTCTAGGTCTTCTTGCGGTAGTTCGACATAAACAACATCTCCTAGGGCGTTTGCAGCATACTGCGTGATGCCAACAGTAGCTATATATTGAAAGGGTCAGCATTGAGATCTGGCATTTTTCTTGGGCATTATTAAATTACTAGAGCAATATCTGATAGATGATATACGTACCTGTTCCATCAGAAGCGACTTCTATCCACTCGTGCTGCTCTGTGTACTTCTTTGCTTGGACTATTGACACATACAACTGGTTAGCAATCAATTGTTTCAATTGGAATAGTCAGACAGACGGAGTCCCCTTAGCGGTTAGACATACGGAGAGTGCTCTGGGAGAATGCCCTGTTGAAGCTTGCTGGAAAGGTCTTTCGGATGTTTGCCTGGACAATCGATCGAAGAGGTGAGGGTGAGGCACCAGCTCTGAGTCTAGAAGCATTGAAGGTGGTCCTCAGAGGAGCAAAAGCACGAACGGCGGCGGCAGTAGACATGGTGAATTCAGGAAATCAAGCAGCCCGACACAGAATGAATGAATGTTAGAGAATATGGGAGCAAAATCCTTAAAATCAGTGAAGATGTTTTTTCCTCTTGTTTAATTAAAAGAATCAGCGCGGGGAGGAAAACACTCGGTCGAAAGACCACAAGACGTAAAGAATCCCGGTTTTATCCATTACCGTACATACCGCCGCTGGTACCTCCAACACCAGCTTTTTGCTGCCAAATTGGCCTCTTCCAAAGTACCTCATTACGTAACAGGCTTTCCTGTACGCGCTTAGCTCAAGTAAGTTACCGTTACCAGACCGCCGAAAATTCCACCCAAAGGACGAAGCTTCAGAACGCGGATATCTGATTTGATTGCACTTTCTTTCTCCCGAACCGCAACACAAACCAAGGACTATAAGGAGCCCTTACGGCCATGCTGTACGAATTGATTGCCGTGGTATGTTGGCCCATTCCTTCACTCTTTTGTTGCGGGAGAGGAGACCAGGAACAAAAACCATTTCGCTAACAACATCATAACTATACAGGTACGGCAGGGGAGCATTGAGGAAGTCAAAGAGTATGTTATTATACGATAATATCTCCCAATTCAGCACCCCGATTATTCCTAACTCTAAGATAATCCAGTATCGCTCGCACCGCTGGCCTCCAGGTCCTCCGTTCAGGTGGTGTTGTCCGTGGCTACACAAACTGGGGTACATTCACACTTCCTCGACCCATAACGAAACATCAAGTCAAGGCGAAAGCTGGCCACCATTTTATCATGCGATTCGACTCCTCGGCTGCCGTTCAGCAAGAAATAGGACGCACTTTGAGCCTTGATCCGCGAATGATCCGATTCTCTGTCGTCAAGATGGGCTCAACCCTTCGTGAAATTAAAAACGTGTCAGGCAAGGTGGATTGGAACGATTCTAAGAAATTAGAGGAGACATTCCCGAGGAGTAAATTGGGCAGCAACTTTTATTAAGAGCGAGCGTGCCGTTGATTCATCCGCGAGTTTTCCTTCGATCCTTTCTTCTTCCGATTCGGGTATGCTTTGGTTGGGGCGGGGATACATTGTATCATTGGGAGTAATTTTTTTTTCAGTTCTTAATTTATGTATCTCCGTTTCATTTTGGAGTACAAGGGATGTATTGCATACATTTTTCTGCGATTTATTACGGCTTTATATGATGGTTCAATGTAAGACTAGTGTACATTTTTCATTCCACACAGTAGAAGCAGTTGAATCTCGGGAGTGCGTACATGTAGGGTATTTTGTTATTTATTTATTTCATGTCGGAGACTAGACGAATAGAGTAGGGAAAAGAATCAAAAGGGGGTATGCATTCCAAGCCACCCTGTCCAAGGCCTGCGCCGGATCCATTCGACGCCATTCAAAGTGTGAAAATGTGGTGGTGGTATATAGAACATGAAAACAGCAAAAGGGACGTTATGATATCACGTCACAGGCAAAAATGAGATAAAATGACAAGGAAGAATAATCAAGATCACGGCAGTGGTCGAGGTGCACAGGTTAGAATAACCGCCATCCTTTCCCACGCTCAGCTGGAGCGGTCAATTGCTTGGAATTAGCTTTGGTACGTCCCTCAAGCTGTCGCAAGCTCTCGATCTTTTGCAACACCAACTCGAGCATTTCTTTTTTCTGGATGACATCCAAGTGGCGTCTAATCCGAGGGTCTTCTCGTGCAAATCGCTCCACGTCAGCGTCAGAGAGATGCCGGCCTAATCTCGAGTCGAGTTCTCGGGGGAAATGATAATAAAACTCGGAGAGAAGCTCGACATTGAGAAATAGTACAGCTGTCGCCGTGAGTTTATCGGCTACCACATCCAAAAATATTTCCGGGCAGTAGTATTTGTTCTTTTTAGAAGAACACTGCTTAGATCGAACGGCCAGAAGTCGCATTTTTATTATATCAGCCCTATCTCGTAGGAAAACACCAGCCCGTCCTACATCAAAAATCTGTCAGCAAAGGGGTTCCAAAGACAGAACTAAGTAGGGGAGAAAGAAGGGTGTGAAGCAAATACTAGGATACTATCCAACGCACCTTGTTCTATTAAAGAGGAACTGAAACCACCAGCACCTCCGCTGCCATCACCCTCAACTTTGACCTCCCCTTTCCGCGCTTTATCAACGAAAGTCATGACGTCCTTCAGCTTCCGTTTTCCAACCACGTTTTCGACGTGCTTGAATCCGTGTTCACATGCCTTAAGTTCTTCCTTGAGCACCTTACTAATGTTTTCCCGCCCTTTTGACCATTCCATGTCGTCCACTTCGATTTCGAATTTATATGGTTTAATACAGTTCTCGACCTGGTCGCTAGTGCTAAAGAACCGATCATTAAGAATGCTGGTTGATGCATCTTCAATGATCTTTTGAGCGTATGGGTGGGTGGCAAAGGTCGAGGATTGGACGAGGTTGTCGATATGATTTTGTAACGAGTTAGCCACGATAGTTGTTGCAAGGCGGCCGATACCTAGCTTTGTGAGAGCGGAAGACGACGCATCAAGTTTCCGATGCCAATAAAGGGAATCTGGAAGGGAGTTCGGCAAATCACTGAGGGGGTCAAGTTCCGATGGAATAATTGAAATATTATCTATTGGTTTATTCCAGTAACGCTGTGCAAGGATGTCCATGACACGTTGGTCAAGTTGGCTCTTGAGCAATTCCCGAACTTGCGGGCGACCAAAATTCTCGCTAAATTCTTTAAATGAATGCTTAAAACTGTCCAGGCTCTCGGCAAGGTATGATTCTGCACTCAGAGGTCGATCATTATACTGGACTTTAAATTCATAGGTTGCTTCTTCCAGTTCTTGAGAAACGGCGTCGCGAGTCCCTGCAAGGTTTGAAGCCATAGACTGTTCGAGCGTTTGCATCAGTTTCTTCCGTAATACTGTTGTGCCGACAAAAAGATCACTGTGGCTGCCAAAAATTTGGGAGTGAGCATTAAAGTAAGCATTTTCATTCTTGACAATGGCATTGGAAAGGTTTCCACTCCCCCGAGAAAACAGTCCCGCAGTAGTATGTGGGATGCGGCTGATTATTCCAACATAGCCTAGGCGTAAGGGGTATTTTTTGTCGGATAAAATGCTAGCGCCTCTTTCGGGGTCAACAAGATCCATTTTTGTTATTACACCAATTGTTCTCTCGCCTCGGGGGTCGACTCTCCGGCTAGCCCTCAACGCTGTTGAATTGGCAAGGTCCACATCGGCGGCTGAAATGGCTAAAATGATATTTGGGGATTGGATATATTTGTCGCAAAGGTCTGATATCTTTTGTTTCAGCTCGCGTGGCTGGCCTTTTCCAGCGACCTGAATGTATCCCGGCAAATCAATGAGAGAAAGGTCAGGAACATGCGGGGAATAGATCGAGAGCTGGATTGGATCATCGACTATGCAGTCCGTTTCCGGGACGGCGAGATTTAAGTCGGTTAAAGTACGTTGTATTTGGCTGAAATCTGTAATCTTTCCGAGGCCAAGAGCAGGGAATTCGCCATATTCAGCCTGGGAGCCTGGAGTATTAACTAGGGTTAACTCGATTGGACGTCGAGTCACCATATTGAACCCCTTTGGAAGGAATTCGTGGCCAACAATAGCCTCCAAAACCGAGCTTTTGCCTGATGATTGTGAGCCTATCACCACGATGGAAGGTAATGTTAAGGTATTAGACTGTCCCACGCGCTGTAGCATATTTCGTATTTCAATCATCTTTCTTGTCAGTGTCATCATCTGTTCATCCACGGCGATAGTACCCTCCGACCTCTCATCCTCTTCTGAAGGCTCCAGACCAAATGCAGCACTGGTCACAGCGCCCGCGGCAACCGCACCAGATCGGCTTTGCTTTGGAGAGCCACCGCCGCCACCACCATCACTATTGTATTTCGATTCTGATTGTTCGTCTAATCGAAGAATCTTTTGCATCCAATCGGGTAATTCGACCTGATCTGTTGTTCTCCGCCACCCTTCCTGTGTCTGTTCGGTAATTTCTTGGAGGTTCTTCCAGGTGGCTGATGCGGCATCGCCCGCCGTTTCCCCGGCAGATTTTATCAGGTCAAGGGCATAGTTACCGGCCTCTATATGTAAACAAATGAACCGGTTTAGTAGCCACTCGAAAAACGAAATTAACGAAATTAGGGGGGGGGGAATATTGAAGAGGTTGGGCATACGGGCAGTTTGATATTGTATATATGCCAGGCTAGCTATCATTGCTCCGCCAAACATCGCAGGAAGTCGGACAAGCTTGAGGGCAAGCTTGGGAAGCGCACGAGCGAACGAAATTGTCCGAACGGCTGGGACATTATGAATCCAATTGGTCCCGAGGGGTCGTGATCTTGCGCGAAAGTAAACATGGCCGTTGTTGCTAAGCAGGCCTCCAGATCTAGTTCCTCCAAAATAATGAAACTGGCGTGCAAAGACCGCTCGTCGGGAGAACAGTGTAGCACTGCGGGAGAGCAGTCTCCCACTCATTGCTGCGATCCCATAAGGCAGTACTAAGAGGAGATTAAAAACGAGCCTCCTTGCTTGGAAATCAAGTCAGTAGTTTTGTGTTATTATTGGCCAAAAGAATCAGAAAATAACTAGTTCAAATCGAAGCCTCTTCTGGCTAAGTAGTTCTCATTCCAGGAAGCTGATAGTTCTAGGTCTTAAATAATACGTTAAATTGGATAACTAATGCCGCGTCTGATCAGTCATCGTTATGTCGCCGTTATAATATCGAGTTTAGTCCTGTCAAAAGGGCAAGAATTTATTCGCGAAATGGGGAGCTCGACCACGTGACTATCTATTACGACATTTTGGGTTTGCATGAGGGAAGTTGAGAGTCAGTGAAATGAACACATTCCATTCTCCAGCCATATCTGCTTCCTTTAACTATTTATTCAACTTTTAATCGTCTCTTGGATCCAAGAATTTTTTTTCGTTAATCTATACCTTGTAATCTGTGCTAGCTTTCTCTTGTCTGTGTGCGTGATACCCTTGGAGCAAGTTTAGTTCTTTATTTCCCTTCGACGCTGCCCTGGTGGTTTCTTCGATTCACACAACATGTGTCGATTTTTGGTTCGTATCAGCTTTGGGCTCTCCTCAACCTAGGGAGCTACCTCTTTTTTTTTTTTTTTTTAACACACGCTTATTATATATGCTTGGACAGGTATATAAAGGCAGGAATGATATTCTACTGAGCAAACTCATAACCGAACCATCCCATTCGATCCTTGCCCAATCGTACGATTGTAGGTTGAGACTAGTAAGCTTCCACTGACGACAAAGCTGCTTCTCTGGAACAGCGGTTAATACGTTGGTTTAACTAGGATACAAGACGTCCAGTCAATGGTGATGGGTTCGGTGTTGGATTCTACACAGCCCCCCAACTCGGCCCAGATCCTTGCATCTTCACCTCAACTCTACCAGCCTGGAACTGCGAAAATCTAGAAAGAATAGCATCGAAAACATGCTCGTCACTTATTTTCGCACACGTACGAGCTACCACAGAAGGTACACTCGCCGAAAACAACTGTCACCCATTCCAACATAACACCTTGATGTGGATGCACAATGGGAATCTTGGGGGTTGGAAGTACATAAAACGAACCCTTGCCCTCTCGCTGGCAGAGCAATGGTATTTAGGCGTCAAAGGTGGTACTGATAGTGAATGGGCTTTCGCACTATTTTTAGACCTGATGGAAAAACAAGGAGTCGATCCTAGCTCCGCCCCAGAAGGAGGGTTTGGACCTGCCTTGCTGCGGAGAGTGATGAATGAGACTATTAAAAGAATTAACGAGTTAATTGCAGCCATTCCGAAGAAATATGCGATGACCGACCTGGAGACAAGGAGTTTACTTAATTTTGCAGTGACAGATGGGCATAGTGTGGTGTGCACGCGATATGTCAGCAGCAAAACCGACGAAGCAGCAAGTCTATATTTCTCTTCTGGGACGAATTGGACAGAGGGCAAAACCAAGGGCCACTTCAAAATGGAGAGGCACGATAAAGGTGCTGATATTGTACTTGTTGCCAGCGAACCACTCACTTTCGAGCGACGTAAGCTGCCATTTTCATCCTTTCTTTTTCCCATTCATATGATAACCGTATTTCCTGCTAATACCAATCTGGCAGATAATTGGGTGACTGTGCCGACCAATTCTATGGTCACAATCCATAAACAAAAGGTCCTTATCCACCCTATCATCGATCAGTTTTATGACCATGATCCGAATCATGACCGATCTGCCGGGTTTGCAGTTTCCAAGGGCTTGGTTAGTGAAGCACCAGGTAGGACCGTCATACCACAGAGTGAATCATCTGAATCATCATCTCCGCATCCAGTTAGCACGCCGGTGAAGCTTAGTCCTCCAGGTTTGGAGAACTTAACACAAATACCGGAGGTCTCCCTTGCCTCGTAGCATTATGTTGCAATATTCTGTCACGATTTCCAATATTTTACGATAGATGGTGTTAATTGCAATAGGACTTAGGATTTGGAGAACCATGTAGTTAGAACTTCTCTGTTGCGACATCGACAAAATAAGCATCGAACCTAGTCAATAGAACCAAAGCAAGATATCAACGATAATAAAAAAAATCTGTTTGATTCAGAGTCTCACTTGTAGTGAAAAGTTGTGGGCCAACCAACGACGCACATGGAAATTATATTATCAGCTATCCTCCCCCGAGATATTCGCATGGCGGAAATATTTCATCCCCACCCACGCAACTACTACCCATACCCAAGCCATCACCGCGGTCAAAATAATCAACGCCGGATAATACCCCACAATCGGTAGAGTAGGATCGTCCTCCAATTCGGGCGGCGCATAAGGTGTCTCGCCTACATCCCAGGCCCAGCTCCAAACGCCTAAACAGCTTCCCATTCCCACCACGAAGACAATCCAGGTTACAATCAAAATAATCCAGCCCCACCATTCGGTTTCTGAATAATCCCATACCTCACCCGTAGCGTCCTCGGATGAATTAGTAGTGGCAAGTGGGGACCGCACGCGTAAAGATTGCGACCCAGAACGCTCGTGTAGCGAAGACATGGCTTTATCATGTGTGTAGTAGGGGTCGGAGCTATGGGGTGCTGGCGCGGGTACAGATAGCCTGGAGAGTCGATGCGGTGATATATGGCGGGTAGATATACTACTGGTATCGCTTGTGGCACTAGACTGGCGCTTGAGTGAGGATGTACTTAGATCGAGGAGAGAGATGCTGTCGTCGTCGTCGTAGTCGTCGTCGTCAGTAGTGTGGGTAGATTCATGCGGGATGGAAGCGGTGGTTAACGGTTGCGAGGGAAATGCGTTCGAAAGCGATAACTGTTGTCGTGGACGCGGTTTAGCAGCATCGTTGGTATTCGATTTGGTATCCCATGGTCGTGGTGGGAAGGGTTTTGACAAAGCTGGCGCTGTTGGGGAGGAAATGGCACCCACCTGGTCAAAGGTCTGCCTAGAGGCAAGAAGAGTTTCTTCTCCATCAACCGATGATTGCGAATGTTGGTTTCCTCTTGCTCCAATAAGCATGGCATTAGCGGAGGTAGCAGTAGATACGTGCCTGCTTTCGGTTTGATCGCTGCTGCTATCATGATGGTCCTGAGCCTGGTCGCTCTTATTATCTTCCAGTACTGATCCGTCATATTGGTCTATAGCAGCCCCATTCATCCTCTTCAACCCACTGCTACCCTTATCCCGTCCTTCCAGTCGTAGCATCCCAGTCCCAAGCAATGCAGTTTTCCTCAAGGAGCCCCTCCTTCTCCTAGTTTTCATCCGTTGTTGTTGTAAGACACTCGCCATCGCCCTTTCCGGCGGCGCATTAGGATGTGACTGTTGTCTGTCTTGTTGTATATGCGACATATCATCAGCTGCTTCTTCTCGCGCCCAAATATTATCCTTCCTGCCAGGCCGCCCATTTCCTTTTCCGCTCATTCGTGAAAGTGTAAGTTTGGCGAAGATAGAGGTCGAAGCCCCACTACCGCCGGTAGGGGTGTTTTCTATATTGTGGCGATTGGAAATTTCTTGGGAACCATTCTTGTCACGGTCGTTGAGCCCATTATTCGCAGGCTCGCCGGCAACAGGATGTTTAGGTCCATCTCCCATGAACGGTGGCGGGCGAATTGAGCTAGGAGGAAACGTAGCTCAAGCTTCGTGAAGCTGTCTAAGGAGATCCTTCCTTTTCTTTTATCTGGGTGTAGTAGTGTTGTATAGACGACACGGGGAAGAGATACGACAAGCTTGAATCCAACGGCGATCGTGTTCATCGGAAAAATGAATCTCAGCACATATCCACACGAAATCAATCAAATAAGTTAAAATTGGGTTTCGCGGAGATGGAGTGTCCCGGCTTGGCAGCCCGTTGTTATTAAAAGACTCAGTTCAACTCAGTTTTCAATTTATTATGCTGGATGGGATGGATAGGACTATCGAAGGTTTTGTTCTACAATTCTTATTCAATATATTAATAGACGATCTTTATTCACCGTCACAAATAACAAAGAGGCTTGATCAACAACCCATATTTCTTTACAAATACAATTAAGAAAAGAGATTCGTGACACGAATTACTGCGTATTCTTCATCGGAGAAAAAAAATATATATATTGGTAGAATAGAGATTGTCATCACAAGCCTTTAAAATGCTCACAGCCTGGTAATACGAAATTAGGAATAAAGAATAGACATGGGGTGAGACAAAATATCACAATTCAGACGATAGGTAGTAGATAGATGAGAGAGAGCATTTTGCAAGAGAAAAGATATCGTAGCAAAAAATAGAAATAAAATCCGTCTCCAGAGACCCAATTGAAATGAAATGGTAAGACAAATTGCATTCACTCGCTTCAAATCAGGGAAAAGGGGGAAAACTTTTCTTGGTTTGACAAGGCAAACTGGAACAACAGCATCAAAAAGAGGAAATGTAGGGCCAAGGGTAGTCCATACAGAAGCAAATAATCGCATGGCTAGATCAATTGCTGGTGCGTAGGCAATGCATGCTAAAGAACAGCTAACAGTCTGCAGGCAATACAACCATCATCACTATGCTGGAAATAAACGGCATCAAATAGGACTTTAGGGAGCTGTCAAGGCCAAGAAAGAAATATATGAGAAGGAGAGTAAGAAAAAAAACGTAATGATAATAAATCAATTCATCAGTGAAATTCCAAAGGGGTATTGTCTGATTAATCGAGTGTATGAAATGGAGATTCCATTCTCGGGGGGAAGCCCAGCTGGGCGACGAAAATACTTGGAAAAGAGCAAAGAAGAAACACCAGCAATAAAAGCCTTATACTTGGGGAGTAGCAATTTGAAAGACGCAAGCAAGAGATTCAAACCGGGGTAGATAAGAGCTAGAAGGGTTGAAAAATTAACAAACACAAGATCAGCAATTAACAAGAGAGAGAGACCTATTAAGGAAAGGGAAAGATTCTTTTTGTTGCAGGAACGAGATTAAATAAAGAAAGAAGCCAGATGAGAAAAATATCAAGAAACAAAAAGAAATAAACCAGACCATGAACTGCCAGGCAACCAAGCAACTTGCATAGGCGGAAGGAGAGGAGGGTAGGGAACGGCGTGGATCCGTCAAAGCTCCGTTCGCTCATTCGACAACTTGCTAAAAACGATTTATCATATTCATGCTTGGTAACCCCCGAAACCATTCCCAAAATTCCCGCCGTTTTGTTGCGCCCATCCGGCCGATGGGTTGGGCTGGCCACGACCGTAACCGCCAGAACCACCAGGCACTTGGCCGTAGTTTTGGGCAGGGATGCCAGATCCGAAATTTCCGCTCGGCTGGTCCCAACCACGACCTCCAGGACTCGGCCCTGTAGCTCCCAGTGTCAAATCAAAGCTGAGATTGGTGGTTGAGCGGCGCGGTCACTAACTACCTACCTTGAGGTGTCATTGGTCCATTAGGACCGCCGTACTGAGGAAAGTATGGCGTGGTGGCTGAATTGAAACCTGGGCTCCCACCTTGTTGGGGAGAGTACCCTTCGAATTGGGTCGTCGGCGGTCGATCTTTGCCCCACTATATCGGGAAATTAGTATCAACAGTAAAAAACGAAAGATGTGGGTAGAAGCAAAAAAAAAAGAAAAGAAAAGAAAACTTACGCTGCACTTGAGCGGACGGCCATTGACGTTGTAGCCATTGAGCTGGCAGATAGCCATTGCGGCGTTTTCGTGAGTGTCCATCTTGACAAATGCAAAACCGCGGTCTGCTTGGAATCTAGTCTCGACCACGTAGCCAAAATTCTGGAATAATGGAATGAGATCATTTTGCGTGGTGTATGGGGTCAGATTACCAACGTAGCAAGTGGTCTGCCATTGAGGTGTCTGCTGGACTACCATATCATAACTCTGGACACCATGGGTTGGAAAATGGTGATGCCCAAACGGCGTGGTGGGAGTCATTCCCATGGCGGCCATAGCCTGTTGCTGGGAAATTGATGGTTGGCCCTTTTGATTAGCCCAATTGCAGCGAATAGCACGAGATCCAAGCCATTCTCCATCCATGGAGCTGAGTGCTTTCTCGGCGTCAGCTCTATCACGGAAAGCAACGAAGCCATACCCACGGGAACGGCCTGTCTTCATGTCCCACATAACTCGAGCCTCCGAAACAGAGCCACAGGCAGAGAAGGCTTGCAGCAAGACCTCATCGTTAACTTCATTGCTAAGGTCACCAACAAAGATATGAAAGTGGTTTGAGGTGTCTTCTTTGGAAGTTGTAGTAGACTGGTAGGCCCAGTTAACCCGGATTTCCTATATCGAAACACGAGAGGATGTTAATACTGTCAATGAGAAACCGGTCTATTTTATAATAAAGACACACTTACCGATTGATGGACACGGCGTCCATTGAGGGTCTGCATGGCACGTTCAGCCGCACCTGGGTCGTCGTATTCTATGAAACCGTAGTTCAGGCCCTTGCTCTGGAGCTGGATTAGATTGAGGTCAGTTGATTTAGGGGTGGGGATTCAGAGAGAGAAAAAAGTGAAAGGGTGTAAGGTTCGGTGAAGATGAAGAGAAGTAGAAGGGTGTGAGAAGTGGAGAATAAAAGAAGACAAAGGTCTCCCAAAATATATATGGAAGCAGCTGAGTCATTAAACGGGAGTTTCATTCACTTGTGACACAATGAAGGGAAAGTTCCGTACCTGAGATGGACTTGCATTCTTGTCAGGAATGATTTTCACACTTTGAACATGTCCAGTAGTTTCAAAGATTTGTTTCAAGATATCTTCGGTGACACGGGAATCCAGGCCTCCAACATACAAAGCTCGTTTATTCGGTTCCGGGGCAGAGCGACGTACGAACCCACCAGCTGTAGTCGGAGACATCATGCCGGACATAGGAGAGGTCATGGCGGTGGGGATTGGGTTATTGTTCTGAGGGATGATGACAGGTGGAAGGGACGGTGGGGGCATGTGCGAAGGATTGGCCTGGCCATTCCCTTGGGCGTTATCATACTGTTGGCCGGCAGCAGAGGACGATTGAGAAAGTTGGGGCAGAGAAGCAGAAGTAGAGGGCGCGATATTTTCAGCCATTATTGCACGAACGAAAGCACGGAAGTTGAAATAAAAGGACCTGGGACGGAATGGTATAGATTGAACGAGAAATTCAAAATAATACTACGATGGAGTCGATGCTGGAATCGGATCGGATGAGGTACAATAACGAGGGCGTCGCTCTCAATGTACGAAAGGAAGAAACTGAAGCTACTTCTGGTAATGACAGGAACCGTTATTACTCCAAGTTCTGTTCATCAAGTCAAACAAGCAGGGAGAGAGAGAGAAAGAGAGAGAGAGAGGAAGGTCACGAGACCGTGGAGAAGGAAATGATACGCACGACTTGGATGGAAGAAGAAGGGGGATAGATCGAATTGATTCGAATAGCTAGCTCGATTTCAGCGATTCGGTGGATGAAAAAGAATAGAAAGAAAAAAAGAATTGATGATTTTGTTGTGGTGGCTGAATGGTTTCTTCTTCTTCTTCTTCCCTTTTTTTTTCTTTCTTTTTTGTGCAAGGTTTGTCTTGATTTGATCTAGCTGCAAGATATCTGGCGGACCCCGTATAACGCTAAGACTGACAGCAAGGAACTGGAGGAGAAAAGCGCAAGATGGAAGAAGTCAATGGAGTTTGACTGAGAGGGGGGAGTAAATTTATCAAAAAGTGAATAAAGACGAATGGAAGAAGAGAGATGGATTGGGTCACTCGAATTCCTTGACGCCTAGAAGTGCGGAGCAAGCAGCTAAGAAAAAAAGTTTTAGGTTGAACAAGCAGCGGGAGGGAGAGGAGGCGAGAGAGCAGGCGGGACGAGGGGACGATATACGAAGGCACGCAAACAAGAGAGAGAAGGCTGATGGAAGGAGATAGAAACGGATAAAGAAAACCAAAAGAAAAGAAAAGGGAAAAAGGGAACAGATGAAGGGGACAAGCAGAAGAAGAAGAACAACAGTCTTTTTAGCGTTGAGGGATATGAGGGAGGAGGAAGAGAAGAGAGAGAGAAGAGGGAGGAGAGAGCGAGCAAAAGACGACAACGACGAAGAGTTTGTATGAATGGGCTTTGCCTGCCAGAAAATTGCTGACTCAACAAATGACCACCCTTACTTTAACGGGGTTCTTCCCACCCAACTAGCCTACATGACAGCCTGTTGAAGCGTTGTGGTGTCAAAAAACCAGCCTATCATTCTTTATATCGTAGACCCGGGCGTGGAGATGCAAGGCGGTAATACCAATACTGGCGCCCGCCAAACAGAAAACAAAGCCCTGGTCCTTCTGTATGGAGCACGGAGCACGGAACACCCCGTCCCACTGATACCGACCAATCAGAACCCGGCACGCGGCCCAAACGGGAAAATAGACCAGATGCGCTAGCCGTTTATAGCCTAGCGCTGTATTTCTCCCGTGACTTGCTTGGCATTTTTTGCTTAGTCAGTAGAGCCTCGACCCAGTCACTTTTTGCTTGTTGTTTGCTTGTTTGCTTGTTTGCTTGCTTGCTTCCTTGTCTTTTTCTGGGGAAAAGAAGAAAAAAGCTCTCCAAGCTCTTTACCACTGACGGTTCAATCTCACCTTGACTACTTAACTAACATATGTACTGTGACCAAGCTCAGGATTTCCCCCAAAGGGGGGTGGGTGAATTTTAAATCAGGTATCAAGCGCCATGTCAAACCGGAGGGAGCAATGTCAAGAGGCCTTGGGTGAATTGACAACCCATGCAAATAGAACGGTTAGTCAAACATCGCCTCTTCATTGCTTTCCTTCCTCTTTTAATAATTATCTCACATGTTTTTAAAATAGATGGTTGCGGCAGGTCGCTGGTTTCGCCGCCCTCATCAGTCCAACCTCGATCTTAAGCACACCATCCCACCTGCGCATGAACACTTTCAGCGCGCACTGGACCGGCTCCAGGAAGAAATTGTGCGTCCGGTTGTATTTTTCCTCTTGAGGTATTCCTTACTGATTTGTGTGGTACGTACCGTATTAGTATCTCGCCAAAGCCATTCTAGAGAGCGATCTTGAATCACTTCAAGAGCAAAATGCAGCAAATAAACCCAAACGCACTGCTGCTGCTACCACTGGCCAACAAAAAAACGGCCAATCTACTGCCGGTACCGCAGACAATACACCCATCGTGAAGAAAGAACCAAGCACGCCATCACCACTCGTTTCTCCGAGTCCCCTATCCTCTATTCAGCCACCCATCGCACCCCCAACTGCCGCTCCTTCGAACGACCAGAATATCATGACTGGGATGGCACCTGCTTCCTCTTATACCCCTCTAGATCATGCTTCCACTGCTCCTATATTACATGCTGCTCAAGAACCGGCCATTTCCCAACAGACACCAAGCGAGCCTATCCCTACGGGAACGGTTATGGACCTCACAGGCGACGACGAAGTGACTGTCCCGCATTCATTGCCGATGGCGAACTCCAAGAGTGGTATTGACAACCCTCCTGGGGCTATTAGTTCACTTCTCCCGGGGCTAGAAACATATGCCAACGCTGCGACGGATGTAAATATTCTAGATATGCTACCCCCTGGCACCATCCCGAGTGCCGAGGCCAGCAAATTGGCGCAAGCAGGTAGTAGTATGGCAAATCTTAGCCAAAATACTCACACCAATCCCTCTATACTACCAACCACGATGATGGATGAGGGGAGGATAGATGAGTCAATGGACGATGTGCCGCTTATGGAATCGAATTTCGACAATTTGTTCGTGGGCGCGGGTGATTTTGGCGATGATGCAGATGATCTGATGAATAATGGTGAGATTGGAGACCTGGATGATTCGTGGCTTCCCTAGACTGGACCCATCTCAGTGATTTTCCATTTTAATCAATATATAAAGTGGAGGGGGAGCGTATGTATACTATTTCTAGATAATCTAACTTTCCGCTTCCCTCCTGGAACCATTTTCTATGCCTGGTCACTCATTCTTGGAGACTGGATGATAACGGAAGCTCTGGGTTAAGAACACGAGAGAAAATTTATCTACATGGTATAAATGACGACAACCCACGCGTTGTTCCAAGTTCTGAGTGTTAGTACAACTAGAAAAAGAGGGAAATTTCGTTTCTAGCAATCGACACTCTTTAAACCCTTCATTTTATTTCGATTCTATCTTATTATTACTTCGAGTCATCACTATGCCTCAATACCACGAAGGTCAAACCGTCGTTTATCGCCCAGTTGGCGGTATGCCCATTGTTTTTCCGGTCTTATTTGATGTCTGTTCATGGCTAATATTCAAGAAGGACCGAATTCACGCACCCCGGAAAGTAAAGGGACAATCAGCGGCGTGCTCACGCAAGACGGTCTACAGGCCGGTCGCCATGTGGTCGCCAGCGAAGAGGCGCCGCGATATGAAGTACGTTTAGGTAACGTAAAGAAGATAGGAGGCCAACATGCAACATGCATCCTCTAATAAAATAATGTTGTGTTGGAAAAGGGGTTGTTCCTGGAATACATAACTAACGAGAGAAACCAGATTCAAAACCTGAACACAGGTAAAAGAAGTTCAATATCAGAAAAAAATATCATGCATCCTGTTGTCGATAATGCAATAGACCACCAGGCTTATATTGGAGGTGAAACAGGGTGGTAATGTACATATTAACTACATACTAAGCAGAAAAAAAAAGTTCTAGTTATTATATCCAAGTTATCCACATAATTTTCTCCGTGTTTCTAACAAAACAAACAATAAGGGGATTACCAATGAGTTAACGGTAGAATAGTATATTAGTTTATGTAGGTAGTTTTAGGTACTTAGTGGTTGAATGAGCCTCAATGATGAAACGGTTATTGTTGGAGAGTAATATTAGTTAGAGATTTGAAATGTATTGAAGGATGGGAAGGAATTGAGGGGGCCGTGGAATTAGTGGGCGGAAAGCCCGGCCTGGGTCCAAGCCCCGTGATCGCCGCCAACCTTCCCGCCGATGCTGTCATCGCGCATCAAACACTAAACACAAAAATAAAATTAAGCAACGGCTTTGACTCGGCTTCTCTCCAAAGACAATCACTCAACCTTTCCATAACGTTCCCACCCCCCATTCTATATAATGTTCCTCGTCTCTCGTTGAACCTTGCGCCGTTCTCTAGATCTTTCGGTCCTTCATCTGGAAATCTTCTCCGTTCCGGCTCATCCTTGGCCGCCATCTCTTACATACATAAGTTAGCAGACCCGCCTAGATTTCCCGTGAAGCTCATTCTAAACCACGGTTTGTGCTCGAACTCACCTTCTTTCGGCAGTGCAAATCTTTTTTCATCATACCATCATGACTATCGGGTGGCGTTGGAATCAAAACCGTTCCATGTTATCTTCATAGGGCTAGCCATCTATATAATTAGGTTGATACACATTCGCTCAACACACACAGAAGCAAGGGGGAGGGGGGAAAAAACAAAAAAAAAAAACCAAAAATTAAACAAAGCAGTTTTCTTTCCTCTCAATTTTGGTCTCTAATGCATTCACCGTGCTGTGACCTGTACTCACCTCCGCTTGCTACTGGATTTGCAGGCCCCCTTCATTAAATCTGCCCAACTTGTTAAATCGCCTTGTCGATTCATAACTCCGAACCAACGGGAACAATTGTTAGAAACTCTCGACGTTCGAAGTTACTATTTCTTTTATTACCATCGGGAAATCCGCCCCAATTTTCTTCAAAGACCATTTCAGCAAAAAATCTTTCATTGTGGCGCTGTCATCTTGGGAAAACGTCAAGCGGCTTCTACGCTCCTCAGAACCTCGCCGTGTTGCTGTTGCAGCTGGCCCTCGACCTCTCTCCAGTCGCACTAGTAGCAGTGCTACCACAAGACATAGCTTCTCGTGGAGACGCCATTCAACAGCAGCGAATTCGTCTTGCTCCTCGCTAGAAATCATAAACCCGGAGATGGTTTCTGGATACCGGAGCCGGGTCACCACGGTCCGCAGTGAAGCTGTAGATGGTGATGGCCATCTTAAGTGGGCTGGCCCTGGGCAGCCAGATACCCCTTCTCGTGGCTCTTCAGTAACCTCATACCCGCCGTCGATATCCGAGCCCACCACGATGCTTCCGATGCTTCCGTACGAACGCATTTTGGCTTCCGGAAATGGGATTGTCGTTGCTTTGGGTCTGACTGAACCTGTCCTCTATCTGGAAGGGGTTGATCAACGCGAAACTCAAACAAAGTCCAGTATGCTAAGGGGCGCTCTCCATCTGAGGATTACCAAGCCGACGAAGATAAAGAAGATACGGTTGCATTTTAAAGGTCAGGCAGTGACAACATGGCCAGAAGGTAAATAAAATTCCCCTAACCATGAAAAGCAACAACGGCAACATAAATAAACTCTAGAGTTAACGTGGAGGTTGGATATTGCAGATTCTAATTCAAAACTTGTATATTTAGGAGTTCTAGATAAGAAAACTCGAGCTCAAGACAAGGAGACGATTACTTCATACACCTGGCCCTTCTTTAATGCTCAGGATAATTCGGCGGAGTATACCTACGGAGCAGACCATATCCAATTTTTCAAGTCGAAAAAAGCTGCTCGCAATGCGCCACTCCATCCCATCAATGTACCAACTGCAGCAATTAATCTGCCAGGCCACTCCACATCAAACACTTCGTCTAACAGCACCAGAAGGCATTCACTCCAAAATTCACACTCCAGTAATTTCCAAAGGAGTGATTCTGGCTATTCGAGCACTGGAGTGGCGCAGAGAGGATACAAGATATTCCCACCTGGTGATTATATGTTCGATTTTGAACTGCAAATACAACACAAGCTACCTGAAACCGTGGATTGTGAGAACATTTCAGTCAAATATGATCTCACAGCTACGATAGAGAGGGCAGGAACTTTCCGTCCAAAGCTTGTCGGCTCCAAAGAGATACCTTTCATCCGGACTCCATTCGAAGGTTCCCTAGAACATGTCGAACCTATAGCAATTTCACGAACATGGGATGACCAGCTACAATACGACATAATAATATCCGGAAAATCTTTCCCCCTGGGTGGAACAGTTCCCATTGCATTCAAGCTCACGCCGCTTGCCAAAGTCTCCCTACATCGGATCAAGGTATATGTAACAGAGTCAGTGCAGATATGGGCCCAAGATAGGAATCTGCATCAGGTTGCTGGTCGCAAACAACTCCTACTATTCGAGAAACGGGCCGATGCTCCTGCTTTCAGTGCTTTCCCTGGCAGTTCCATGAGGATCATGTCTGGTGGTGGTGTGGATTGGGAACAGAGGGACGCTGGTAGAAGAGGAGAGGAGCATGTTATAAATCAGCGCCGATCAAATCTACTAGGTGATTTTGATACCGATTTCGGAGTTGGTCCTACAGAGCTGGAGTTTGAGGTTCAACTCCCTAGCTGCCCTGTAATGAAGCGTCGGGATGACGGGCAGAGACTGCATTGTGATTCAACGCAGAACAACGTTGAGATTAATCACTGGGTGAAGGTATGCACTAAAAAACGAAAAAATTAAATTGAAAGGAATACAAGAATATCATTCTAATCCTCCTCATATAGATTGTTCTTCGTCTCTCAAGGCCCGACGAATCCAATCCTGGCAAAAGACGTCACTTTGAAATATCCATTGATTCCCCTTTCCACATCATATCATGTATGGCACAACCAAATATCTATGTTCCTTCCTACACCTCTCCTTCCTTCTTTTATGCCGACCAGTACGAATGCGGCTGTTCTGGCGCAACGCCTGTTCCTCAAGACGCCTCCATTTGCCAGGAGACCCTCCCCCTAGCTAGCCCGTCGGCAAATAGACCGCCCCCTTTTTACTCCGAAAATCCCGCGTCGCCCGCCTCATCCTCGGGTTCCTCTCCCTCAACCTCTTCTCTAGAAGTATTCACACACACCCACAATACTTCACACAATTCACACAACTTGGACGGTAGTCCCACCGGGCTCACGCTCCCCGAGGCCGCTTACCTCCCTCAAGAAGGTGAGCAACGGCCTTCCCATACCCGCCCCCGCCATCAGCTACAGCGAGGGGATCATGAACGTAGCCGCCCAATTCATCTTCTCCGCCTCCCGTCCTTTGCTCCTCCGGCATTCGATGCTGTTCCGCCTCCCCCGCCAATCCTAACCCCTCCACCAGACTATTCCTCCCATGGGTTCGAGGAGCGGTTGGAAAGCTACTTCGCAGAGGGACATAACAGTGAGGGTGGATATGACGGTGTATGTGGGAATAGACAGGTACACATTCCACTGACTCCTGGGGGCAGGATAAATAGGAGTATGGATCTGCCTCGGGACTTTTTCACGATAGAGCGTGAACTTAGCGCCTAGTGCTACTTTATTAAAAAGATCGGATATGATTTCTTTTGGATAATGATACCTCCCATGTTTCCGGGTTGCATCTGGCGATTTGTTTGACAGGGTTATAGTGTAGTTCTTTGGGCCGGGAACTCTAACCTGGGTGTTTTTTTTCCTTTCCCTTCGGCTTTTCATTAACATAATTCCCATTTTGCATGATACCGCCCGATTATAGGATGGATTAGGATCTCATTGACCATCTTGTATACGTTTGATATGCTCATTTTTACAGATACCATCCAGCCAACTACTATCCATTACCTACTTATCTAGTGTCTAGTGTCTAAATCTTGCTCTACTAGTTAGCTACCCTTTCTTAGTCTATTGATGGAATCAAAACAGTTTTTATTTTGTTACATTTCCAAATACCGTTCTAATTGAAGTTAGATGGTTAACTTCTCTTTTTTTTCTTTTTGTTTCTCACAGAAGATTTAGGCTACCATCGGTTCAAGTTGAATGCCGAAGGGCCTGTTACATAGCCCCATGCACGGGAGCATCTACCAAACCGGTAGAGAATAAGAGTTCACTTCCATGGGACAAGTTATCGTTGATGCTTCCTGGTAGGGTTGGGGCAGTTTTTATGCTAACCCCGCTAGGATCGAGTCGAGCAGCATGGGTTTGTAAACCAGCCTATGAGGCCCAAGTCACTGGGTCTGATATCCAGTCCATGCTTCGCTGTAGGCTACTACTCCTGGGCAAAAGTAAGGGTCTGGCTAGTCGAGATACCTATGGAGTTACATAGGTGTGATCTACGTTAGTTGTGGGTACAACTAGCGCGAAATGGTTGGTATTGCGGGGTAACTGAGCGTTGCGTGCGGGCCGCTGCCCGAACCGAGCGAAAGCGCAAACGGTTTCCCATAAGTTAAATAGATATTTTGACTCGGAGGAGCACACCCAAATGCCGTGGTACTCTCTTGAACAATGCCGGAGTCGGTCCCGCATATGAACAAGTAAGGGTTTGCTTTGAGTCAGTTCAGAAAATATTAGACTCGGGACCGCTTTAATCAGCAAACTCATGCATTACTGTGGCTGGATGAGGTCTCAAGGAACGGAGCTCGAAACGAACACAGTTGTTCGAGATTCCCTTGCCAGGATAATCAAATTATAACTCTATAATCAATAGTACAGATTCAACGTTCGAAATATGGGTTCTTCCAGGTTACCAGTTCAATCAAGCCTGAGACTGAAACCACTATGCGTACCCTCCTCCACTGTTCTCGGCAGAACGAGAAGCGGGGAGAACGATGATAAAGATTCCGAGATGTTCTGGGATCAAGCTAGTAGCTAGAAGATAATCATTTAAGCTCATTCAAGGCTGAGAAGCGCCAGCTTGCGGTAGTTAGTGATGAGCGGGCGCATTCTGGTCTATGCATCTAGAGTCTACTAAAACCGAGAATTCTGCCACAAACTAAACTGGCTGGGCTTGCCGTGCATGGTATGTAACTATATGATGCAGATGCGAGAATGCGGGGGTCAACCAGAATAACCTATTCAGAACTGGTATATTGTATTACTAGTTGATCTTGGGAGGACATGTTCCTTGCTAGCAGGAAAATATATTGATTGACTGGCCATTACGCCAACGTCATTGATGAGCAGTCTGATATCTAGAGCAATCCATGTTGAGAATCTCGGATATCTCTGAGAACCACGGCAATGGGCTGTATTGAACAAAAGGTATTACAAAAAAAAGGGGGGTGATAACAGGCACATGCATGTATTAACAAAAATCGAAATCAAGTTCTTATTGTTTATATAGGTGTCAATGTAATAACAATGAGACTGCCCAGGTTGTACAGAGTAAGTTGGCCACATAATTAGCCAGAGTCATAATAAGGTGTAGCCAAGCACATGGTTGAGGTCAGCTCTTTTATTTATATCATGCATTTAGTGCTTGATCGTTCTTAAGGGATCGTGAATAATTATAGTTGCTTGGTTGGACCCATTCGGTCGGCCCGTATATCAATCGACTCTTTCCCTTCTGTATGTATGCACACGATAACTTCTAGTACGTGTCACAACATGATAATCAATCTATCACGCGGCGAGGACATTGTATGACAGAATCAGCAAGCACATGTGAGAAAGAAATCAAAAATCCTGAATCCTGAGGTTGTAAGCTCCAAGATACCAACGACCATAGTTAACTCTATTTTTATCATCGATCATTGTCTGGGCAGTTAGTTTTCTGGAGTAATTCCTGCGTGTTTCAGGCTCAATTCAATTCTCGTTCCGATTTGAATCCCAATTCCAGTTCCACTTCCTACCCGGAGTAACCGCCGTTGCAGCCTCTCTCCCCTTTCTCATCGGTGTCGAGGAAGACGGCCTCGTACTCCGGGCCGAACAACTCAACCTCAAGTCCCAGAGCCAAGCTTGGTTGCTCCCCGAATGGCGCTCTCGAAGGACCAAGCCACTAGCATCTGCATCATCCACTCGCTGGAAACTCCATACCCTGTGTTTTCGTTTGTTTTTCGTGACTTCGTCTGTCCCTCTAATCACTCCCCGCTGTCGCTGAACATATGTACTTACCCGTGCTCGGTAAACGGCCATGTTGTGGAGCAACTCCTGCTCCTTTTGCTAGGCTAGGTCCGAAAAGCTTCAGGGCCTCCTCTGTACAGACATATTTGTCCATTGCTTCTTACATAAAAGCTCCGTCTTGTTAGAAGCGGAATGTACCATTGGTGTGACATTGAGACCAAGCTTAGGCGTTGTCCACCCACACTTCCAACCAAGATATACTTTAGCTATACTTTTAACGTTTAATCAGTTGTTGCTCACATGGATGCTAACATGAGGGTGATGCAAGAGGGGAGACTGTATAACCAAACCAACATCGACATTCCCGCCTGTGATCCTGTCCCTCGGTCCGTAAGATTTGACTTGTCTGATTCATATTAATTGTTTTACTCTTTTCCCACTCCGAACCTGACCGAGCCTTCTTGATAACTTGTTTCAACATTTATACTTCCTGTGCCCACTGGTTTGTCTTTAAGAAGGGACTTGTCTGCTGCTCTGAAAGCAATAGAAAGAAAAAAAGCCAACCCTCATCAGACTTTATCTTAAATCGCAAAGGATAAACACATCAAATACTAGTCGCTCATCCACCATTACTTTCTATATTTCTGATTGTGTCATTCTCTATATTCTTTCCTGTCGGTGAACCTTCGATATAGAAATCGGATACAAACGTCAGATTCACCCAAGGATCTACTGCCCTGTCCTTTGCTTGGTACTTGAGGATTGAAGAACAAGAGCTCTTCTGTCGAATTGAATATATAATATACCATTACTTATTGTTCCTTCCCGAGTCCGCCATCATGGTTATCGAAATTAGTCGCATGACCAAAGCAGACATTCCGGGTGTGGTGGAATGCGTTCAGAAGGGATTCGCTGATGATCCCTACTTCCAATGGGTATTTGACCTCACCAAGGTATTTACAATCGTGCTATACCCAAATATATGATCCTCTATTGTTGACCCTATAACCTACCACGTACAGTTCTCCAAGAAACGAAACAACTCTTCCCTCCGAAATCGATGCTTATGGGGAATAAAAAACGGCCTCTTCTTTGTAGCAAAGGAAATCCCATCGCTTGACTCCTCTTCCACCTCCGTCTCGTCTAAAGAATCAGCCGACCAACACATAGAAGACACATCAGAGTTAGATTCGTCTTCCTCACGCCCCCGCATCGTTGGAATCGCCATGTGGCTACCTCCCCACTCCGGCGAATCATGGCGCTATACTATGCACGACTGGATTCTTAGCGTCCGACAAACACTTACCAATATCCGGTTTCGCGGGCATGGTGGGCTACGAGTAAATCGGTACTGGATCTGGAAAGACGCGCAGAGCAAAGTACAAAAGGAGCTGTGGACAGATGAGCGGGGGTATTATTTTTGCAACGTCGTATCAGTACTTCCCGAGCTGCATGGCCGTGGAATTGGAAGAAAGCTAGTCGAGGCCATTACTCAACAGGCGGACAGAGAGGGCATGAAATGTTACCTGGAGAGTTCAAAGAGTACACCAAATGTGGCGATATATGAAAAGATGGGATTCAAATTGGTGAAGAATATGCAGTGTGCAGAGAATGGCGTGGTTTGCAAGGTAAGCTCCATGTGGTATTCTTCTTTTTTTACCCTGCTTTCATCTATTTCTGAGTGGATGGGCTAATTTATTTTTGTGCTGCGCAGTTGTACTGCATGACCCGTGAGCCACAGAAAACCAAAGAAAGTACCAATTGAAGAATGAAATCACATATCTGGCACCGATGCGTGGCAAATAATCAAGAGCCGATGCTCGACAGCCATATAATTCGCAAACGTACCGTTAAATCCGACAGTCAGTCATTTCCACGAAGACGGAACCAAGGACTACCTCGTCCGTCGCCATGCCGCAAACCGGTGATATTTACGGCCTGAGTAGGGCTTGCTCCCTATCATGATTTATGCCCATTATGAACAACATCTGTGATGCATTTTGCAAGGAGTATGATTTGGTGTATAAATATTGATCATTTTATTCATGTATGAATTAGGCATTTTCTTACTTTCTTCTTTCTGTCTTCACAAACTTCAATTTTATTCAAGATTTTTTTTCTCCGAGCGGGTTGCCTTTAAAGAAAAATGTTTTGCTCTGAGCTCGATCTGGAGTCTTATTAAATAAGTAGTATAATGGCAATTCCACTCAGACAAGGATCCTTTCACACCTCGTATAGAGATCAACTTAGCTCAACGGGATTAATGAGGGCCAACAATAATATATGTAGGGCTGAAAAGATCGCTTGAAGTAAAATAAAGTATCATGGCAAAGCGGATTTCGAATCCTGACATTGAACTCAGACCTAGCTTTCCAGGCGATCAATATTCGTTTGTATCCGATCGTTGAACCGATGGACGAAACCCCCTTGTTTTGCTGCCAAAATCGGGAAACGACAGGTGATAAGCAATTTCACGGGTGTATTCCGTGGCAGAACCTCTTCTAACAACCCAGCGGTTTATTGGGCGTGGGCATAGAAAGAATAGTAAACAGCCGGGTTCTCGGCCTCCAACTTGTCATTTCTGGATAATGAAAGGAGTTTTCTAAAGCGAGAAACGGATTTTTGATACAGGGAGTGCACGTGACACCTCCCTGAAACGAGTGGTACTCCGTATGAAACAACCATCCACCAAGCCACAGCGGACTTGTCCTGTTATGCAACGTTCCATCTATTAAGCCTTATTCCGAGTCATACTGGGCGATGATATCCACATGGATAACTTTTAACTGGTCCCTTCTCCGGGAAGCCAGCAAGTACCTGTTCAATATTACGCCTGCTAATGCCTTCCCTCCCTTCGTTTTGTACTCCGTATCGGGGACCGCGGGATGTGTGCAGGGAATGAGCAAGGCTGCTCTCTGGGGAATATCCTTGATACGGCCAATCCGTTCAAGCTTAGAATATAATTGCTTCAAGCCTCTCGAAAGTGGTAGTAATATCCTGATCTCATAGTTATTAGCTCTCTCTTCTTGAGTCTTCTCCAGACCTCGCTACTAGGGCTACGTTTCTGGCGGATACTTCAGTTCAGGCTAACGTTTAGAATTGGCACCACAATAGGGCTTTCTACGGCGCTAATTGCATCTGTTTTCCGGGAATCCACTGCACATATTCGGATCCATGTCAGACCCTTGGAAACCATGCTGGACCAGGCAGGGAGCAAGGGAAAATTTTCCTTGCCTTCTTCCCCTCTCGCCTATCTTCCATCCAGCCATCCAATCCTCGTTTGATCTCTCCACCGAATTCTCTGACAACACACAATTGAGCTGCTAACAGGGACAACCTAGCGAGGAGCTACCACACACTATTTTAACCCTCTCCGCCTTCCAGCCGTGGCTCTCAGCACACTCGTCATTCTGACAACAAAGCCTGCCCTTCTTATTAAGTGCTGCTCATATAACTAACTAGTTTGTTAGAGTCTGCTGACGATCAGGTTGGCTTGAAATGAGATTTGCAGGATGCAGATCAACAGGGATCTGAACATTTGGCGATTTGCCTGTAATTTCCCCCCACCCAAACTTCTCAGGCGTCCGCTTGACAGACCTTGAGGTTCTTCCATCTCCTTTGTCCAGCGAAGTCGCGGTCTGAAAATAATTGTTTTCCCCGGCAGACGAGCCGAGAGTGTTAGCGAAAAGTTTACAGAGTTTGAAAACAACTTCAAACGTTCCAACAGCACGCTAACGCAACAAGGGCCTCCTTTTCTCTCCGTGCGTCAAGCTGTCAAGCTGTGAGACATCGCTTGGCATTAACCTTTTTACATCTTCTTGAGCTTCGATCCAATATTAGAAGTGAACAGAGGAATTGTTTACTCCGTGCTCTGTACGGAGTACGGAGTATCTCGATATGGTTCTATCTTCGCTTATTGTCTCCACCCTTATACTTATTACAAGGAGTGCTGAGGCACGCCGCATTCTTTAACTGTCCAATCAGGACAACCTTCTAGAAGCTCTTCATCCGATTTGAGATGAAGGCTTCCTTGACCTTGTCTCGTGCATATCTTTCCCTTTCTGCTCCTCGGCGTCATCATGAATCCTATCCTAGAATAATACCATATATTTTGATGTTGCGCCTCGGTAGCGTTGCAGACAAGCCTAGAAGGATTGGCCTGCAGAAATCCTGGAAAGACTTGGTCCTTGGTCAATTTCTTCATGTTCGTTGCTGGCCCTGGTCAGTCTTAAGCACTCACCTTCTCGCAAATTTCCTATGCTTTTCATCATGCTCTCTGCTTCAAGCTTGCTTCCGCCCAGGCGCCTCGTGGGAGGCACCTGAGACTTTCCCGCAATCGAAGGGGAAAACTTTTTTAAATTAAGGTTAAGGATACCGGGATTCCAACTTTCCTTACCCTATTCCTAGCCTCAAGTACGAGGATAGCAAGAGAAACCCCCCCGGCTTATATACCTACACATACCCATGCTACTTACTCACGAAATGACCTTCACCTCACTACCTCCCGGCTTCTCACTTTCGTTCGTGGTTGACCACTAGAACTTTCGGTTCGCTTTATTTTTTTACATTTTAATTTTCTCCGAATGATAATCCCACGTTTTTTAGGGTATATTCTCCTCTTCCCACTCCCACTCTCTTCATTTTCGTTTTTCTATGTTTTTTATTTTTTTATATCTTCTTATTGTCGTTAATTTCCTACCTGGCTGGCTCTATTCTCCTCTTTATTTCGCTTTCTCCGCTAGCTATTGTTGATCAACACACTCGTTTCACTATTGATGGTTCATCCATTTATATATGTTCTCAACCCACAAGGGAAACTATAACACATTTGTCACTATTATCGCTTGCCACGAGAGTCAACCTGCTGGCAGGGGCAGTTTATCAAACAAATAAGGCTCTTGAGCGAGTATAGAATTAGTACAGGACAAATACGATGGAGATTAACAACGTTAACCATGACGAGTACACGTCACGGAGGGGACGTTATGCCTCGACAAAGGCATTAATGCTCCTAGCATCATGTCTTTGCGTTGGTGATGCTATTGCCACCGCTTCCTTCTCAATGGATACCAATCTCGAAATCCAGGTTGCGAACACGCTTCGCCCCAGACAAAGGGATAGTCCGCGTGTTCATAACCGAGTACGGGCAGCCCCTTCCCCAGATGACCATGGCAGCGATGGGGAGGATAATAGCAAGTCGGCAAGTTCGACGTCCCAGACCAAGAGCAGCTCGGTGTCTTCGTCAGGCAATGCCACTCCCACCGAATTCCTAACAACTTCAAAAGGGGGGCAAACTAAGACTTCGATTACGAGTAACCCATCCGCAACGTCAACCGGGTTTGTGGAAATTTCTTCTAGTGCCACCACAGCGGGCTCAACAGCCTCACCAACATCATTGCTTCCACCTGGAGGCGCAGCAGGCTCCAACCCAAGTCCCCGGACTATCGCAATAATGGTCTCAACCATTTTAGGTAAGCTGGAAGAGCCTGGGCCCCCGCAGATGACTATGCTGACAGATCCATAGTTGCATTTATCGTTGGTCTCTTTTTACTACTTTGTGTGATCCGACGACGTAGGCGGCAACGCCGCCATGCTTCGGCCCATGCTAACTGCACCCATCCATCGCGAAGTCGGGCTGACAACGAGCCACCAAACGATAGTGGCATGAAGACAATTGAAATTAGCCAAACAGTGACCTCAGGTCCAGCAATTGGGGCCTCCAACATTGAGAGCCTGATGCAAAATGACCTAGACTGGGACCCAGAATCTACTTTTGCCAAGCCGTTTATGGAGAAACCTCATCGTGATTCTCTCGGGAGCCAAACATCATCTCTCTTCCGGAAATTTATCAGCACCTCCATGGGAGTTACGCGTGTCCCGAAACTACGTATTCGGCAGAAAGGATCAAGTGTAAATTTAGGTGATGAGCTCGAGGGGTATTCTGTGGGTGGTAGCCGTCGATTCAATAACAATGGCAGCAATCCCAGCATTGCAAATAAGCCGCTTCCTGCAGCACCAATAGTTGCTCGAGTCCAAATTCCCCCTAAAGCTGCCGGCCTACCGAGCATAGTCAGCTCTCGAACATCTACTATCTTTCATCTTGACCGTCACTCCTCACCGGCTTCCCCACAGGGCGCGTCATTTTCTATATCTTCATCAAATCCGAAATCCCCAAAACTCGGCTCTCGCCGCCATCAGCACAAAAATACAAACAGCTCTAGTCATAAGAATGCCCGATTAATATCGAAATTCTCTTGGTCAACCCCCACGACACGTGAATCAGCTACCGAGTCCACATCTGGCTTCACTTATCCGTTTAATCAACGCCGTTCTTATGGAGCGAGAAACGACGACGCCAACGAGACAGGAACAATCAATACGGAGGACAGCGAGCCTCGATTCCGGACTACTTCTAGCTGGGTACTGCATCAACAAGCGAAGACAATGAGAAATAATAGCACAAACTCCCTCTCAGCTCGGAATAATAGTTCTTCGAGCAACAACTTCCCGTTGCCCCCGACATCTCCACTACGCCATTCTTCTTCATTCCAAGGCAATACTTTTATAAGCAACGATAGCACTCTGACCCCTGGAGCGATGCAGCGGGCATCAGATTTAGTTTATCGGGATGCGAGGCAGTCTGCTCAGTCTCAGCCACAGTCACAGACACTATCACAGAGCTTTTCGTTGCCTATCCAGTCCAATTCCTCATAGGCTTGAACCACTGGCTAGCTCCGCAGCTAGCTCTCTTTTTTGTCATCACATTTGCTTCGTGCCATGTTTTTCTTTTTATTCATACATACTTTTGTTTTGCTTTGGTGCTTTAATATTCACATTGATACTGTGGATATTACTACGATTATTTTCCTTTCCATGAGCAAGGTCTCGGAATGTGGCTGGCTAGGATTGATGAAGGGACGGGGGACCAGGGCTTATATCATTCGTTGACGTCGAACCCGCAGCAAGCCTTCCCCCTCCCACAGAAGGCAGGAAACCTCAAAAAAAATAACCAACAAAGAGAAGGCAGGCAGTGTTGGAGAAGGAGAAATGGGATGGAATCTTGAATTTTCGGTATACGTATATTTGGGTTGGTAATAACGGATGGATAGATTGGGCGGATAGATAATACATAGATGGGAATAACTATATGCTGGCAACAAGTTAATGTGTAACTGGAAATTTTATCTGCTTGATTCTTTTTACAATTTTCACATAAGCCTTTTAATCTAAACATGCATTGATCTGATGTGAAAGGGAATCTATTAAAAACAAACGGGCAAAAAGAGAGCGAAAAAGAGGATTGGACGGTCTATTATTTTCACCTGGGATATAAATAAAAATGTGTTAAGAAACTGGGGACAGTCATTAGTAGAATGCAACCAAAATGCAAATCAGAAATAGAGGGCTATCAAGGCAATAACATTATGAAACAACAAGCATAGAGCCTCCATCTAGAACAGCCTGGCGGAGGTATAAGAGGGAACAAACGATTTGTTACTACTCCTGAACCGACAATAAGAAGTTGATTCAATGTGTTCATTCTGGAAACCCATTACAGATGCGACTCCATAGGGACAAGAATAATAGTCGGTTTTTCATAAGAAAGAAGGGTGAGATCCGGTTTACTCTCGTGAAACATCTCGCCCAAACATTTTGGCTTTCAACCAATCCATTACAACCAGGAGACGGTTTCGTGCTATTTAGGGATCCGTTAGTTACGTCGACTGTAAAGAAAGGGGGGAAGGTGAGAGTACTCACTGCTAAAGCACATGCTTAAATACGCACTTCTCCAGAAGAGATATGTCAAGGTTCCACCACTGGCGATATTGCCGCTCAGCCAGCTGATATCTGCTACAGCGCGTTCCTTGCCGATGTACGCGAGACTTCCCTGGTGCGAATATTGGAATGGCCCAACTTGCTTTGTTCTTCGAAGCTGTTTCTGTAAAGCCCTGATTTCATCTAGTGCGTGGTTCCGGTCCTCGTCACCCTTTGCCTCCGCTTGGGCTAAGGAGAGCTTCTTCAGATCCTTCTCGATGGCATCTGTTTTGGCCATAGTGTTGAACAATCGTGCCAGGAAAGCACCTTCTTGACCCGCCACTTGGGCAGTCGGTGCATAGTTGGTGATCGCACAGTCACCCACCGCCCAAATGTTTTCAGTTCCATTAACGACTAGGTATTCGTTCACAGCCAGACCACGGCGAGAGTTCTTTTGGGCAGGAATTTGGCCCATCAGGTCACGAACAACATTGCGGACTGCATTGCCAGTCGCCCAGACGAGAAGGCCGTACGGTATTTGCTCGATTTCCTTGGTCCCGTCGGGTTTGGTGATTTGGGCTTCGATGTATTTATCGGTGACGTTTTTCACCATAGTGCCGGTACGAATGGTGATTGATTCTTCCTTGAACGTGGACTCGGTATAATCGATTAATTGTTTTGAGAACATCGGAAGAACCTGGTCCGTTGTCAACGAATTACTTGTTTAAAAAGACAGCTACGGAGGAAGCAAAAAATCAAAAGGGGATGCATAACTTACGTTGGGAAGTGCTTCGACCAATGTGACATGGAAGTTATCTTTGACCTCTGGAATCCACTTCTTCAGATCTTCATTGAAGAAATCTTGTAGTTCGCCAGCGAACTCAACACCAGTAGGGCCACCACCAACGACTACCATGTGTAAAAGTCGTTTGATTTCATCTTGAGGTTGATCCTTGAAAATTGCCGTCTCGACACAATCCATGATACGAGTTCGGATCTTCTGGGCGTCACCAACTTCTTTCAAAAAGCAGGAATGTTCCTTGACTCCAGGAATACCTAGAAAATCCATTAGTACGAGGGAATGATTGATGAGTCGCCAGATGGACGATACTTACCAAAAGTTGCATTTTGAGCTCCGACTCCAACGACGAGAAGATCAAATGGAACCTCGGTATGGCTAGTATCGCCCTTGATTTCTGATTCGTCTGCAATATGGACAACTCGTTTCTGATAGTCAATCTTGGTCGCTTTAGCTTCGTAGTAGGTGACCTTGCCCTTTTTGTGGCGCAAAATGTTTCGAATAGGTTCCATGATGGAACGATGTTCAATCAAACCAGTAGTACATGATGGAAGAAGAGGGGTGAAAAGGAAGAAATTTCGAGGCGAAATAACGATGACATTGTAGTTTTCGGTGTCTAGCTTCTTGAGAAGGGATACGGACCCCCAGCCAGTTCCTAATGACGAGCACACGATAAATCAGCAAGGATGAAAGTTTGGTAAAGGAAAGGGAAGCGCCATCCGACAATCATACCTAGGATGACTAGAGTCTTCCTATCTGGGTGAGGTTGATGCTGCTCCGCCGGATTCCGATCCTGATAAACAGTGTAGCCTACCCATCCAGTGCCTCCAATCAATGACAACAAGAGCAGTCGGTATGACCATCTGAAAAACCGAAACCTCTTCTTTGGTATGGGAGTTGGAGTGGGAGCTGCAGCATCTGCATATCCCCGTATCAATGGTTTGGCGACCACGGACGGCGAACGTCTTGGCTGCCGTATGCCCCGAGCCAATTGATGTTGTGTTTGGCGATATGAAATTGTTGATAACGCCCTCCGTGAAGCTGGAGCTAGAGTTGAAGCTGCTGATGGGAGCTCCCATCCAGACCGCGCTAGCAACCTCATGGCCGCAGCTTGGGATTGTCCTGCCATGCTTCTACTGAGCTTTACCAGTAAAAAGACAACGACAGCGGCTAAAGAGCTCTTCAGTCCTCACAAACGAGCGAGATAATGGACTGAGGAAGGAAAGCAACAAGAGCAAAAAGACTTTTTTCCAGTTCGTTTCTTAGTTATTATTACTGCATTGAGAAAGCCGGTTTCGGTGGATTTGGGCGGTTAGTCATCTACGGTCGGCTCCACCTCCACCACCTTCTCACCACCAACCACCACCAAACCACCAACATATGACAGAGTACACACCAACAAACGGATCAGCAACAGAGAGACCAACGCAAAGAGTGAGAGAGTTGGAGAGAGAGATACATCAGTCATGCCGTCATCATAGAGAGAGCAACCTCATGTCCTGCACCCTTCATCCCTTTTAGAAACCCGGTATCTGACATTTGATCTGAATCTCGTAGATCCTTTGAGCTGGTCTTGATGCTTCTCTTGGCGCGCCGATAAGCTTGTTAACTGTCATCCAGCAACGGGACAGGCCCAAGATAAGGGCGACTGAGCGATTTCTTATACCCATCACGACATTTTCTACAACTACTCCGTATGTCCTCCATATAAACCTTTTGGTCACCAAACCTACTCATGGCGCTAGATGATAAATAGATACAATATACCTTAGTTGCTTATGCGTTTCGACATTCCCAGCAGGTTGGAAAGGGATTGAGCATCTAGTTCCTGTTTCTTGAAATGGCTCATCCCCCAAGACCTAATTAAGGTTATTGACATGAGGGGCTTTTGGATTTTACGCCGCGAGTTCGTAAAGAGGCTAAAGAACGAATGATGCTCATACAGTTCACTTCCATTGAGCCATACAGGCAGCGAATCCATACAAGTGAATCTAGCTGTTTCGGTCGAAGATCTTTTCTCCTGTCCGCTTCCTTCGGAACTTGCAAGATGTTTGTTTTTCTCACACTCGATACAGGTTAGAACTGGTGCCCTCATGTATAAATCTTGAGGTTTTTAACCAGACTCCTGCTCTCCCGTCAAAGCAGAAGTCAGGCCAATGGATGTCTTCGGCAGGAAGATAATATAAACGTGTTACGTAAATGGCATTGTATTAGGAATTATCTCGATAGCTAGCTGGGTTCATTTTATATGATTATTCCTTGCTCTCGCCTTCCTCGACTTAGTATTTCATGAGCTAACTAGCCTACATGAAAGTCTAGTTAATAGAAAGCCTCTTGCCTCTCACCTGTAATCTCCCCAAGACCTAAGATTTGGAGGACGTGATGCTGTTACCCAAATTAAATATATGTGCGCCCAGCATAAATGTTGAAAGGAATGAGCGTAAAAAATATTATTATCGACCGAGAGCTTGTCCGTTAGAACTTAACGCCCGCGAAAACCCGCCCTGTTGAAGGAGGAGGGGCAATTCGGCCGTGTGTCTCTTTCTGCCCTACCTACATCACAAACAAAAACAAGACCAACGCATGCGGGATTCATTCTCATAATACACAGTTTGCATGGAACAATTCCAAGCGGAAGACGGTAAGAAATCCATGCACGGGTGGATGCGCTTCTGATGCCCCAAAAAGGGCTGCTCGCATTCGAGAGTTTACCCGGTAGTACGGAGGAGAGGACATAATCGTCATGGATCAGGATATTGGAGGGATGTTGGAGCAGCCAAATTAGTGTGCTAGGTTGAAATGAGACGCAAGAGTAATCTCAGCTGGTCGATCAGCGAGCGAACTTCTGATTACTGTTTCTGATTCCGTGTCCGTCCCCCAAACATCCATCCTTCATACGTTGACAACCAACCCATTTGCTGTAACCCGAGAGGATAAAACCACTCTTTTATCCTTGGTTTAATTTCAACCCGCAATCAGGACCACCCTGTATGGAGTACAAAGCAACTATTCCGGTACAGATCGTACACGACTTGCCAGCTCATTCCGAGCAATTATCGAGTGGATAAGAACGGAGTTCAAAAGGGAACTTGTTCGGGGTTCATTCAAGTACGGAGTAAGCATGCCGTCATCATCTAGTTAACTAGTTATAGGTACCTAGGTACCTAGTTATTAATTACTATGATTTTGCCCAAGCCGTTGGCGACCGCTATTTTGCAAAGAGCGTTCTAATTTAAATGCGTTCGATATAAATAAATGAAATAATAGCATCCTACCAGTACGGAGTAATGTGCACAGGCTGGCTTGCAGTGGGAAGCAGGGATGTAGGGCTGGAATGTGACTTGGAATTTCATTTTCCAAGCCCTCCCCTTGCCCATCTAATAATACTGGCTTCATGTCGCGCGGTATCGAGACGATAATTGCATGACGGGCGCTTTGTTCGCTGGACCCAGAGAGAGAAGTTAATAACTTCTCACACTGGTCTCGATTCGCCCACCCGCTTTTCCCTTGCTGGGTTACGGTAATAATGGTGAAATGCTCCCGGTCACGCGGCTTAAAACATGAAATCTTCCCAATTTTCCAGCCAGTGAGAAGGCTCAAAATGGGGTTGTATCTGAATATTAATTTAGCTTAAACTTGTGAAAAAAAGTCCAAGATATTGCGTTATTATTACAGGTCAAAGTTACAACAGAAGTATCGGCTTCCTGATCATCACGACAAACGTCTCACAAGCCGTCCGTTTACTAATAGGAACTCCGTTCATGTGGGCAAGAGATGACTTCCAAGGATGGTCAGCTGTGATGGATGACGATGATCTTGCTCCTCCCTTGAAGTGATGTGCGTTCATCACCTTCATACTGGATCTAGAAACAATGCCAGCCTAGCATCTGCGGAGTAAGTACATGGGCCAGCGGCGAGCCTTTTCTTTTCATCTCATGTCCACCTCCTCTTCCTGCTCAAGCCGAGGAATGCCACCAAAATCACAAACCCGCCCGTCGAAATGCTAATTCATTATCAAACAACCCTTGAATGTTAACAAGGCAAGCGAATGCGGAAACTGAGGTTCTTGGGTCCTTCGTCAAAATTTTTTATTTTTCTCTTGGATGTGAACAAGACCCTTTTTTCCCCGAACCCTTTGCCCGCCACCAATGTGGATTCGGTTTCCTTTGACTTGGACGGATAGGCGGAGATACAGGGACCGAGTGACTAGCGAACAAACTCGACATAACTGCCTCCTCCGTCCAGCTGTACCGAAGCGAACAGGATATCATTATGTTAGTTGAGCTAATAACTAGTCAACTGTGCTTCATAGCTGGATCGAAATTGCCTGAAACAATTGTCTAGATTCTGGTAGTCCAGGCTTTGCCACAAGTACGGAGTTATTCTGGACACATATCCCAAAATCCAGACGTATTCTTCAGGCAGCTGTAATACATCCTCACGCCGTCTGGTTAACTATCAAGATTAAAATGTATGAAGTCTTGTCTTCCGTCTACTGCAATCCGTATATGCTCCAGGTGGACCGTTACTTCGTCAACACGATGGACTTGGCCACTCTCTCTTCTTTAGGTGTCATATCCGTACATGTTTGACAGGACATGCAGACTGCAAATGATTTCTGTTAAGTATTAACACATACATGAATGAGCATGATCGTATCAGTAGAGCCGACGGGGAACCAATCAATCTTGTCTTGAAAGCACAATAAGAAAAAAAAATGTTGTTTCACGTTATATTTCTCAAGCCAGCCCTTATCGATATGTTTTTGACTTTGCTGCGGCTGCATGATGCTAGAATTCCTTTTTATCCAGCAAATCCGGACGGACATGTATGCTCGAGAATCCTATGGGTGACACGGCCGAGGAGACTTCGACTAGTGAATGATCCATCCACCCATCCATTCCATAGTTAGCTGCTCATCGTCGATGGATGCCCTGCAACTTTGGATCCCAAACGATCCGGTCGTTGTGTTTTTTTTTATTCTTTTTTTTTTAAACGAATATTGGAAACATCCACCGCTCGCAGCCATGTTACGTATCTACCCATTCAGCATCAACATATGATCCTTACTATTGGAATATACCTGGAACAACTCCACTACGATCCAACTCAGCGAGATGAATTTAGATTTGTATGGAGGTTTGTCCCAAATGTCTTTGCCCTTCATACTCAGGTCTAGGCGCAGTTTTATGGCTAGGGTCATCCTTTCCCCTAACTCCTCCTTACTTTCTACCTAAGCAAATCGCCTATGCTAGGGTTAGTTTGGTGCCCCCCCTAAAAGGGCCTGGTTATTATAAGGGAATAATAAAGGCTTTTGCCAACATCCATACGACAGTATACGACCCGAAGGTTGTGAGTTAATGTAGCTTGGTTATTAAGTAATACACCTTGCCTGGGTAACCATGTCAGTCAAGTCGATTAACAAATATAAAATTCGTACTCTGTGCTTAATTGCTGTATGGTGGACCGAAATCCTCCTCCCTTTCGCCAGTCCTGATGCATGTCAAGCGAAGGCGTCAACAATCAAACCCCCGTTGAAGGAAGCCAACTGGGCCAGGAGAAGCAAAAAAAAACAAATAATACAAAACAAAACCAAGTCTCATGTTGGTTTGCTGGTTATATGCGTACAGAGTCTTACACGCACAGAGTTCTCCCTTGCGCCTTTAAATTAGTGTAAATTACGGCCGGAAACGCCCTCTAAAACCTTGCTTTCCTACCGCTCTTTTCTTTGGGAGGGCAATCAGCGAAAGAAAGTTAGACAGCCCAGAGGCAAGTCAGCGAATGTGAAGCCAAACTGAAGGAGACAACTTTGCAGCTTGGCTGGCTGGCTGTCACATTCGCTTGCTTCCAGCAAAAGGTTTGTTCCAATAATATCGCTCCAATATCCTGGTCGTCGGGTTACCCGCTGTTTCTTTGATGGATGTTCGCTGATACGCAGGGAATCTAACCCAACAATCACATCACGCTCACTTGCATTTCTCCGTACGGAACACGCTTATTTGCTAGGTTTGATCCCTCCCCAGCAAGCTCCCAACACCCAGCCATCACACTATCTCGAACGTTTTAGCTAAGAATATTAGGCGGGTTTTACCTAGTACGGGGCTTGTCATGTTGCCCTCTCTCGTATATCCGCTGCCCCAGGTCACATAACTAGACACTTTACATACGGAGTAGTTATAATGCATTACAGGTATATACGGGGAGGTTTCGGTATGACCAAGGAAAGCCTTTTTTTAAGCTCGGGGGGTTAAAAGGATTGTCCAGAATCGGTATGGCCGGTCCAGAGGGAAAGAAATGGAAAGGATAATTTTGATACTGGGAACGGAGAAATCGCGGTAAAAAAAAAACAAAAAAAAGAGGGAACACAGAGAGAGCATATCTTCGCTTCATGGATATTCCCCCCCATCACGGATGAGAGAGGGGACTCAAACCATGCCTAGAAATGGTATCGCGACAATAGAGGCAAAAAGCAAAAACGGGAGACAGAAATCCAAGCAACACATTAATTACACTTTCTCAAAGCATGAAAATGAGAAATTTATGCACTTCTTCCCAAGTTCCGTGCATCGGCGTTTCGTCCCGTGGGATGGGACGCTCCATAAAGTACTCCGTACCATTCAACTAGCTATATTAGATCATAAGTATGGAGGAGTTTGTTCATTGTTGCTTGCTTGCCATTGGTGGTTATCAGGATCTAGGTCTGATATCACAATAAATGGCAGATGACAAGACAAGGCTCCGAGGCGAGTTGATTTGCTTTCTCGTATCACGACCAACGATCAGCCCTTCAATAATTAATAATTATGCGGTTGTGATCCTACTGCGTTTCGTTGGTTGCGGCCACATTCTCAACCGACCCATCCATTCACAGCAAAAACACAAACTTTGGAACATGCAACCAAAGAAAACCACAAGAGTGAGCAAACAGCTGCAAGCATCCAAAAATGTTCATAGCTAAAAAGAAAAGAAAACAAGAAAGAAAAAAAAATAAATGATAAATAAGGTACTACACGCTTAGCGTAGGCCGGGTGAATATTCTCAGACTCACCGATTGTGCCGTTTTATTTTTCTTTCACCTGCCTGGAGAGTATTACGAGGTTTAATTATTTTATTTGCCATGTTTCGTCATACGCCCTGCTGGGTGACCTGTGTTCAATGGATGCGCAGGCTTCATTCCTGTTGCTGTTGAGTCGAGGAGGGTGAAACCACCGTCTCAATGTGGGTAAGCTAAGAACCGAACCAGACTCAGTGTTGGTTGGTTCGGTGTCTAGCATACTCCGTTCAAGAGCGATGGATTACAACGCTAAAACGCTAAAAAAAAATTATCTCTTACTGAAGGCGTGAGAATGAACCACGATATTGCTTGCTTGCTTGGTGGAAGGCAAAAAAAATAAGGAAGATAGCCCCTCCCCCTTCCTGCTCCCTCCCCTGCGGCTTGGTGTTGCGTATAATGTGGGATGTACGTACCTCCGTATACTGGGTGAGATGGGTACACTAAAACTTGTTAGTTCCGTTTAGTTTTTACTTCCTGTGATCTTTTGCCGATGGATGGGATGGGATGATCAAAAACAGGGGGCCCAACTCTCTCACCAACAAACAAGACAACACCGCGCAGCACACGCAGGTAGCGTCATGGATCCAAGCATCCAAAAAGAAAGAATGGAAGGAAAAATAAAAATAATAAAAAAAGACTCTACTAAAACTAAAAAAAATAACAATGAAAAGGCCCGGATGATAGGGGATCATCTCTCTGTCAAATACCACCATTTGTCTTTGTTCTGTAGAATTCAGCACATATGTACCAGCCATTTCAGTCAAAAGCCAAGTAGAAACTCTCAATCAGTCTGGTAGAAACCCTGGAGTTCAAAGAAGCAAAAACTCGCGAGGCCCAGTGGACCATGGATGAACGATGGAATGGGAATAATGGGATGTTGCTTCACAATCCGTATGTACGGAGTATACGAACATCGTTTCTCTTCTTCCTGCTTGACTGATTTCTTTCTTCCGGCGTCTCCATTATTTAATGTTTTAATTTTTTATTTTTTTTTCCTTTTTCTTTTTCTTTTCTTTTTTGTAATTTATATTTTCAACCTTTTTTTTTTTCCTTTTTGCTTTTGCTTTTCTTCTCTCACTCACTCTCTCACTCTCTCTCTTCCTGTGCATGTCTGGTCTGCCCGGCCGTGTGCTGGTCAGCTTCCCCCTTTCTTTGCCTGGATTAATTTACTCGCCTGTTCCCACCCACTTGCCCACTGCCCACTGCCCACCATCCACTGTCCACTCTCCGGCGTCCACCAGCCCAGCCATCCAAGCGCAAAACTGGGGGTGGTGGGTGTCGATGGATGGATGGATCGTGGCTTTTATCCCCGCCGGACCTCATGCGGTATCCCAATCAACCTCCGTCAAACCTGCTAACTAACACAATTTGACGATTATTCTTAGTTACATGTGTTGCTTTCTCTTCCCCGGCCTCCGTGCTCGGTATAATACAGATTTACATACATACATAACCTATATCTAATAATGGCTGATAATAATAAAGATCCATCATCTCTTCCGTCTTTCTCCTATACCTCAATCTCACTCTGGCTTCCCGTTTTCAGAACAGGCATCCAGTCGCTTCAATCCTCAATTGCTTTGCCCCCTCAGTCTCAGTCCCCTCTTGATGGGCCTGACATTGTTGACCTTTCATTGTCACCGCCGCCTACAAACTCTTGGGGGAATGAACCCTCAAAGCCACTTCACAGCGCCCTCTCTCTGTTGTTCTTCCTCTAGCACAGTGAAAGTGAAGCTGCTGGGTCCTGTCACTTGATACCTCATATTATATATATGTATATTTAGACATATATTACATTATATCTCCTTGCTCTCCTGACAGCCCCCTCCTTCAATCAAACATTACTCTCCCCTGCTAGCTACCTCTTCCTCCTCGACCGCCGACCAAACAGTTCCACCATGCTCCAGTGATCCGCCACCCTCGAGCAATGAAGCTTGCGTTGCTAATATCATCTACTCGCCATCCCTCCTGTCCTCATGCCTGCCATTCTCGACCTCCCTCAGTACTCTCACCTCCGTGTTCGACTACCTCTACCACCTACAATTCAACCCTCATCATCGGCCCTGAAAGAGTTGACGAACGGCGCTCAATATCGTCTGCCAACATCAACGCCGCCCAATGTGCTCTCCCCTCGCCCCGAGCAGTATCCTTCGTTAACCCTTCGGGAGGATATGGAGCCAACTACCGTCCTATCCTCGCACCCACGCCATGATGGGGCATCATATTCACATGGCGGTGGTAGATCTACTGCGAACTGGACAGCCTACAAGCAGCCATATAGCAACTCCAGCAGCTCCCAACACAATGCTCAACAAGACCTCCAACAGCCTTCCCGGCAGAAGCAACCTTGCCAGCAACTTGTGTCCCTTACTAGTCAATATACAAACCATTCTTCTCGGTCCTCCCCAAATCCCTTGCCCAAGGGAGCCAAATCTAGTACATCTAGCCTTAAGATCTCTTCCTCAGAGAGCAAAATTAATCTAGCGGAATTTGCGGCACAGGTACTATTTTCTTCCTCTCTAAATCGAGACAAGTATCTGAACTGTTGGGCTTACCTCTTATACGTTTTATTATATACAGATAGCCTGTCTCTTTTGGTTCTCTAAAGGTTCGAAGTTGAAATTGATAGAAGATAGTTCTTCTTCTTCCTCTCCTTTTGCAATACCGCCCTTAGACCAGGACTCTAGTCCTAGCACCGGCTTCAAGAAATGGGTCACAACAGTTCTCACCACAACTCAAGTGAGCAGAAACGTGATCCTCTTGGCCCTGCTTTTTATCTACCGTCTTAAAAAGTTCAATCCTACCGTTCGAGGGAAGCATGGGAGCGAGTTCCGGCTGATGACAATAGCTCTGATGATGGGAAACAAATGTATGTGTCTAGTCAGTCAATTTGAGGACGTGATTTTATAGCTCACTAACTGATGATATCTAAATTTGAACAGTTCTCGATGACAACACGTACACAAACAAAACCTGGGCGGAAGTTTCAGGGATATCAGTCCAAGAAATCCATGTGATGGAAGTCGAGTTCCTTAGTAATGTTCGATACAATTTGTTTGTTACGGCGGATGAATGGACCCAGTGGGAAAACAAACTCTCCTTGTTTGCCAACTATTTCGAAAAGGCTTCCCGTCTTGTTCTCGAACTCTCACCTCCGTCTTCTTTCCAATCTTCTCCAAATCAGAGCCCATTGACACCCTCCACAGACTCTTATCGACATAACCAGGTATCGACATTACCTTCGCCGATATCCAGTCAATACTCAAACTCGAGTCAGAGAGCTATTCCAGTTGGAAATGTTCCTCAAGCGGTGGGACCCCGCAATTACAATATCCAGCCCACTACTATACCTTTAGAGCCATTGATTGCCAGCCGGAAACGTGGTCTACCCGCCGATCAATTGGAAGAACATCCAGCAAAACGACAGATCCCCGCTACAAACCCCTACATCCAAGCTCCCCATCAAAGCTTCTCCAAGCCAGCTCTTGTTTCACAGCCAATCCCTATCCCAATGGTGGCCCCTATTGTCAATCCCGGACTCCAGTTGCCAATACCGAACCCTGGATACAACCACCCTACTGGAGCTTCCACCTCAGGCACGCCATCCATTCAGCATCCCTCAACAACCTCCATACTCCCGTCCCTACCCAATCTCTATCCTGCCGCCTCCCTACCTTCCTGGAATCCAACCACTGTGCCTCAGGTCCCGATGATGCCTCTACCGTCCGTTACTCACCAACCTCCCCCCACGAGCAATTCGTTTCCAGGTCTGTCAAGGCGGCCAAGCCCTTATCCTATCTCTACAAGCACTACCATCTCACCTGCTCTCTCTGCATATTCCGTGCATACTCCAACACGTCTCTCACCCTCATCCATCCTTCTCGACCGAAACTCACCCTACCGCCCTGTTCGAAACGTCAACACCCTTCTGTACCCGCCTCCATCAGGCTCGACTCTGCAGCCCAGGCAATTGTCGGTAGAGCTTATGCGTTACCTACCATTAGGCAAGCGCGCTACAGAAGATAGGACAGGTGTACTCCCTTATTCTCAACCTTCATGGCGTGAACAATATCAACCTCAAACCAGGTCTAATACTACCTCAGCTTCGGGCTTATATTATGTCAATCATGCGCAGTGAACTTGACTCTTTGGACATCTAATGGACTGTGTCCTGATCTTTTGGCTCAATTATTTATCCTTCATTTCTTTTAGCGTGCCTTCCCCCTCCCTTTCCCCCTTTATTGGTGTCCAACATACCATATACCTCTTTTTTCGCGAGCTTTTTTTTTTCGAAAACTATTGCATTACACTGGTGTTTCTATGGTAGATTAGGTTCGGCTAGGTTTTTCGTTTTGTTTTTTTTTGTATCCCGGCATGGCAGTTCCGGTTTATGGGGAGGCTTTTTCATTTTATTGTTACCTTGCGATTCCGTTCACTCGAAATCGTGTCGTCCTCGATCTTAACAGATATCCATCACTTTTTTTAGTGTTTTTATATTAAAGTCTTACAAGACAGGGATATATTTAGCTTTATTTAATACCAAGCAAACGATTCGGTATTGATTCCGCAAGCTATTTCTATTAAACATCACTCCTCTCTGAGGATAACCTTTGTTTAGGACGTAATCCCAAAAAGATTCTTGGGCCCATGGTTGAACCAACATCGCGTGAAGAATACGACCGGTCATTCGAACGCTAAGTACCGAATAGATTGTAGTTGTTAGGTATAGTTAGTTAGTTTCACTTGCATAAAACTCCGGGCCATTTGACTACCTAGTAGTCAATTAACCAACCAATTACACAGTTGGGCTGTTAGCCTGGGGGCGAGTTAATTCTATGTCATCATGAAATGCTACAGATGTATTTATGTCCACTCTCTGATACTTTATTCTCGTCCGGAGTCTTTTTTTTTCAACAAATGGAGATCACACAAACCCCAGACGAAAGCCATAGGAATTAACTTCAAACACACCCTAGTTGTCTCCGGCTTGGAACCCATCCTTTTCGCAAATAGATATTGTATAGTTATCATGCGCTGGTGTCATGCTGGCCTGGGAAAATCTGGTATGCTGAGTATACCACCAAGTCAGCCCTTCCAGTTTCCCCAGCCGATGGATCGCTGGATTAATATCCTTGTAAAACATCTCGCCATGATATGTACATTTTACCGGTTGCATTGTGCATCCCACTAGAATTTGACGACAATCAGAAAGGAGCGATCGTCTTCGGGGCTGATGGGCTCGGTTGCCGAGGTCTCACAGTGTCCTCCCAAACCGAATCAATTCCAGCTTCAGCTGCAAGTCAAGATTTAGAATTTTTAACCGTGGCCCGTAGCTTACCCGCATCGGTGCTAAGCTCCGTCTTCGGGACTCAGATTACACTTGTCCATGAATATCCAGTTCTTTGCTTCGCTCCTCACGCCATCGTGAAGTTTGGATGTGATAAATTTCAAAGGCGGCTCCTCACGCACACCAACGAACTATGTCTTCGTATACAAAGCAGCCAGCATCGTACGCTCCATCACCGCCTGATCATTACCCACTGTCTAGGTTGCTAGCAGTGGACAAGATAGAAAGTGGTATAGAAACCCCAAGTGGCAACAAGTACGATCGCTTCCAATCTAAGATTTGCCCTCTCATCCCTGGTACTACTGCTGGTTCGTATGGCGGTCACGTCTACGGCCATGCAGCATATGCTGCGTCAAAGACGGTCAAGAGGGGTTTTATGTTGCACGTAAGTATAATGCAGATCTCTTATATAACTAGATGTACTTCATGTAGACCACGAATTACTGAGACCTGAATAGAACGTGACTGGTTCTTTCACCATGCCCGGCATCAAAGGAATTCCATTCGTCTTTCACGTCACCCACGTTCGCGACGGAGGAACATATTGTCTTCGTTCGGTCGAGGTCCGCCAACGAGACGAAACATGCTTCAGCTGTCTGTGCAGCTTTAAAAGGCCCGAAACCCGAGGAAACACCTTCTCCCACCAGCCTGTATGTGACTATGAAGAGAAATACAAGCTCACATTGGGCGGAAAGAAAAAGGAGGACCATCCTCTAGCTCCAGGTACCGATTCACCGGCCTTCGCTCGGGAAGTAAAGCTGGGGATCAGGCCGGCAGTGCAATTTTCGGGCGTCCAGATACGCAAAGTCAACATGATGAAATATAACAAAAGCGTTGGATACAGCGGGCATCCCGAACGGTATCGACAGATCCATTTCTACCGCATGATGGGACTACCTGGAAACGATGACGAACAAGGCGGGGCCCGAGAACACACCGAATCTCAACTCGCTTCAGAACTTCGTAAAGAAGATGACAATGGAGCATTCGACAACCTGCACATCTGTGGACATCTGTTTGCCAGCGATCGCAATTCACTATACTTGGCTGCCTGGGCGCTGGAGAAAGTAGACAATATCAACCGGATTGCAAGCCTGAGTCACACCGTGATCATCCATACACACGACCCAGCCAAGTTTAGGATGTATGACTGGGATGCTGCCAAAGAAGAGGATCGGGCAAAGTGGTTCACCATCGAGGCGTCGACCGGTCGATCAGGAGAGAACCGAATCCTACACCAGGGCCAAATTTGGACGGACGACGGAACTCTCCTAGCCACAACATTGCAGGATGGATTACTCCGCGAAAACGAACCAAAGCTTTAGACTTTGGTTTGATCTAGACAAAATTGTTGTATAACATATTAGAACGTGCATTGCGTGGCTTTCCGCGTATTCATTTCGTCACTTTCCTTTTTACCCCCCCGTGCGTGTATAGATATCATTACCCTTATTATTATTTGTAACTAGGCGTAGATAGATCTTAGAACCAATGATATAACCCAGGTGGATAGATATGTAATTGGAAAATAGAAGTACCCCCCTGATCGTCATTCCGGTATCAAGATGGCTGATCTCACACTTCTCCGGCAAGTTACTTTCCATTCCTGCAAGATTCCTGCTGTCAATGATCATCAAGCTCATCCTCAACCTGGCGTAGTAAACAAACCTCTATCCCCGGCTCATCCACTCATCAGCTGAACTTGATTATGAATTGCTTACAAGTATGCCCATCCGTCCCTTTCTTTCCGGGAATATGACCAAAAACAGGCCTAGATGGTCGAACGTGACAGAAGGCGTGGTGTACGGTCTGCGCCCACCCTAAGACTACCCCTTATATATGAAATCACAAGCAATCAGCAATATGCATCCTCCCAACGTGTAGTTATAGTTATCTATCCCAGCCCATAGCTGCGAATACCAACCTGTTAACGGCCCCCCTTTCCTACTTTTCCGACAATCTCGGCCCTTCTTGTCCTGCATGCTAAAAGGGCTCAACCGCTTGGTTGCATCTGTGTCTGCAACCATCCTAGAGGCGAAAACGGGAATTGACATGCTACATTACTATACGTCGACAACGCCCGGAATTCCGAACTATTGATGGTATTATTGGAATAATGCGCAGATTATTGAGGCCACGGTCTCTACTTCCTGCAATCTTCCTATTCTGCTGCCCAAGGTTAGTTTTGTATTGCAGAATGGTTGCTAAGAAAACTTGTATTTAACTAACGTAGGTAATGACTAGATACGAGGATAGTTAGTGTGTGGTATTGAAGCTAGACCTCACTCAGATATTTTGTGTGGCTCAAATCTAAATGTCAAGGGGTCTCTCTCCTTTGATTTTGATCAAATCTCGTGTTTAAATGAGGCAATTATAACTATCAAATCTTGGATTTCGGAGTTTTATCTTGTTTGTTTATATCATCAGGACACCGGTTCGCGCATACAACAATCCAGACATGCCAGTCGCGTTTGGAAATTGTAACATGTAGTGGAGCTCTACCGTTGACAGTCGCACCGGAGCCACCCGCATTGCTGCATGTATTATTTTCTAGTTCCAGTAGTTATGGAAGTCGGAGGGGATTCTGCGTGTCGTTGCAACGCAGATCCTGGACTTGGCCGACATAGAACTGCTCCTGAGTTGACCAACCGACTATAAATGGACTATTAGTTAGTTAGTTAACATAACTATATGCTATGGGATATACATCACACGGCTAGGGCCCCGAATTATGACTTCCATATAGTTATTGGGTAATACCCTAAGAAACCAAGACATAGTTATGTATATTAGCTCCCATATGCCTGATATTACCCAGTATATATTTATACTCTTTATATCCGGGCTCTGATTCCACGCCCCTCCCGTGCCGCTCGGGTAACGGTTTCGTCCGCCCGCGTAGGACGGATCACGAACTATCCCTCCAATTAATTATAATAACATAGCAATACTACAACATCTCGTCACTAAGGCAAGGAAGAGATATTATCTTAGCCTCTCTCTTCTTCCACAGTTCTTTCTATCCAAACTGACCTGCCTATTTGATATTGAATGCTCTTCTTCAGCGTTGACGCTAGGATCAGGCCAGGGGTTGATTTAAAAATTAGGGAACTCCTATATCGCAGGCTTGGGAAAGTGTTCCGGCGTCCCCTGGCGCCCACAACCTGATCCCAAACACAGGCCGCCCGTATTCACTGCCTGAGAATATTCTTGAAGCCACTAGTTTGACAGTTCGTAGCTGAAATTGGTACCAAAGGAAGTTATTGCCACCTTTAGCCCAATCAAATTTCACTGCTCAACACGAACAGAAGGAAACTTATCCCTTTGAAAATTGAACAATGAGTGACCGCAGGGTAACAGAATACAGTTGATCCGGAGCTCAACTGATGCTTTTCTTTTGTGAGAGGCAAACATCAGCATGTTTCAGAAATGTGAGACTTGTCAATCGGCAAGAGACATGATATTTTAACACGAAAGAAAAAAAATCTATTTAGAGACAGAGAGACAAAGAAGCTAGGCTGAACAGAGGGCTCAAGTGGTTTCGCCTGTGAAGGCCTTCGATCTCATGAATAAGGATTTTGCTTTTTTCCTTTTGCTTGCCCCCAACGCCCGAGGGGGAAAAATCGTTTGCAAGAAAGTATGGGGGAAGAGTAACCCACTCCTTTTTCCCTGCTCCTTTTCATCATGCGTCCCAATCCTCCATCAATCGTACATGGAAATAATAAATTATAGGAAAATAGGAATTGGTCTTTTGTGCCAGAACTTGATACCCAGTCGAAGAAATAGAAATAAGAAACAAAGGAAGGTATGCGAGAAACCCCAAGTCTAAGTGTATAGAAACATAACATCATGAGAAAATGTATAGCGGCCAAGTAAATCGTTCGTAGCACATCCCGAAAGCCATAAACGTGGAATTGCCAGCAATTCTGTCATATAATAATAGTGATAATAGTAATAGCCGCAAAAAGTGGTTGTGTCATGGGTACAGACTGCTGCTGCAACTACACAACAATTAGCAACCTTCCGCATAGATGGGCAACACAATGGAAAAAACAAATAATACTAGATTAAATTAAAAAAGAAAGCAAAATAATCACATGAACGACGAATATAAACTTACAAAATCTGCATCTAATCTGCACTGAAGAGTTTATCCGCTTTTGGAGAATGGGCAGCCATATTAGACCACATCATAGATGATGAGGGCCAGCCATCACCTCTTGCAGACCCGGCATTGACCCACAACCACGATGTATCGCTCATGTGGGCCACCAGCGCATCGAATATCAGATGCGCCATCTGTTGAGATCCGGAAAAAATGGCTCCCAGGATCCTGACAGGCGCTGTAGATGTAGATGTTTCTGAAGAAGTTGCACATGTCAAGCTGATCAAAACTGGAAGATGGTGGATGATATCGATAGAACTTCGACTAAGTCGTAGGTAGGCACGATTAAACAGTTTGCAATATGATCTGAGGCAGGATGTGAAGGCTTGTAGTTCTGATGGATACGTCTGCGGAGCAAACTGTGGATACGGATTGCTGGGGGAGGATGGGTTGAAGAAGAGGAACGAAAAGGTGAATGGGAGGCTCTTTATGAAGTAAAAAGATATGCGCAAGGCCAACAGTTTAAGAGTAGTCTAGAAGTAAAACGGAAGGTGTAGCTGCGTCACCACCAAGATTCTGCAAAAAAAAAGCTTCATGAATCCTATGTAGTATCACCCGAAACATATGCAAGGACCAGTGTCCTAAGATCGGGTAATGATAGATGTGGCTTAAGGCATTGCTTCAAGCGCCAAACCGTGCCGCGCCCGGAGCAAATTTCTAGATTTCTCTCTTGATTTTTTTTTTTAGCAGGATAAGAAAAAAGTTTTTCTCTCTCTGCAGATTGACATGATTCATCACCATATATTCCTACCCTGGCGATCTGAGCCAGGGTTTCGGCGATCCTGAAAGAATCAAGGTTTGAGTAACTGATGAGCTAATACTACGTCAACAAGGCAGCTTAATACTCTATTTAAAGGGCAGGCTGGTCCTTGTCTCCGTATTTTTTTCTTTCTGGTTTAACTCATTAGCATAAGGGGACAGCGAGCTTTCAGGAAATAAAATAGGAATTCTGGGAGCGGAAAGAGGGTCGATCCCGGACGGTGTTCTCCATAAGTGGAGATGTTGGTACGGAGTAATAGCTGGCTAAGGGGAAACTACCTGTAAACATCCTCCAATAATAATATATAGAAAAATGGCTGGACCGATGTACACCAAGTCCTAAAAGTCCGGCGGGACTTGGCAGATCTCAGGCGGAAGCGATGCCGTATACATACGCCGAACCAGTTAGCGTGATCGTGATGCATGGAATCAGTTGGTCGTATGTGGTGGTAGTTTGTGGGATAGGACGTAACTTCAGCCCAATTAACTTCCAGATGAAACGGTTCCGGTATTCCATATGCACGTCGGCAGCTCACACTGGCGCGTTGTAACATTTGTTTTTGTTCTAGCGTCATTCGAACTTCAGACTAAAAAGAAGCCGCGAATTCTAGAAGCCAGTTCAAACAAAATTTGCTTGGCAAGGCGGCGTCAAAGGAGGTAAAAAGAACATATATATATAGAGTCTATATATACCATCAAATATTTAAACCTCCGGATAGCTCGATAGTTGGCGCACTTTTATGGCCCTCGCGTCGTAGGATGGAAAGTGGATGGAAAGGCAGAGCCTGGAAATTGATTGAAGATTGTATGTCTCCATAAAAATAAATAATTCCACACGCTAAACAGTTCTCCTCTGTTTCATAGTCCTTGTCCTGGTTGTGAATAGAATCGATGGTTTAGCGTCGTCTGTCTGGACGGAGGGGCAATCTCCGATAGTGAGCGGATAAGAAGAAACTCGGGATGGGAAAGCATTTTCTCAACTGGAACCTTTATGCTCGGACACCGAGGTTCCCTCAACCCTCAGACAAAATACAACGTCAAGCACACCATTGCTTCCCAAAACCCACACTTGAGGTTTTTTGGTTTCGTTGTTTTGAATGGAGAGCCTGGCTATAAAGTCATGTACCATGTTCATATCGAGTCTGCCTAGAGGTGTAATCAAAACGGTCTTGCAATGGTTGAAGATGGAAAAACGGTGATATCAGGACGACCCCAGAACCCGGTGGTGAGAGGACCCCGGACAGGATCTGGAAGTTTCTGCGAAAAAAAAAAAAAAAAAAAAAAAAGTTTCCACCCTCTATCGTATGATCGAAGTGGTGGTTGATCCCACCACCATCAAACCACTAGGAGGCTCAAGTGAAGCTGAAGAGGGGCGAGCCCGAAACAATGCAGTTGTTATTACGTGCAAATATTGAAATGTAATACGGAGTAAGATGATGCACAGCCAGTTAGGAGTGGTGTCTGAGACGTTGGATGGAGGCTTCCGTGCGCAGCTCAGGATTTTTCTACACCAGTTCTCTCATAGCACCCACAGCAACTCTGTGTGCGGGTCCTTTCGGAAAATGAGGCATATCGCATCCTAGAAGTGAAGGGATACCCATGCATATTGAGGGCACTGGCGTCGCAGTCATGATGTTGGGAGAAGGAAATGCTTCCACATCCTACCATGGGCGAATATCGCCAGGTCCTCACACTAAGCCTCTTCTGGAGAGTCCGCTTGAGTTTTTCCGAAAGCCGAGATCACCAAGATCCAAAAAGAGCTTAGCGCCAGCAGTTTGAAACCTTAGGCGGCGCACAGGCCTTCGTCTCAAACGCTTATGTCAGCTGGTCACCAGCTAATCCTAAAATAGTAAAGCGTCAACACGCCAACCACCTGGCTGTGTTTTCCGTGAGTGGACGTCGCCGGCGCATCGAACAACCAGCCTCACTGGCAGCATTGGTAGAGCCTACTGCGGCTTCCGAACGTTCGTTACACCTTCTGTGGTCTGCTCTAGTTGACTAGTTATGGTTTCCTGTTTTGATTCTTCTTCTTAGCCCCCTTTGAGGCTTTGGATTCGTTCGTTTTCCACTCCTTTTTTCACCACCACCAGTCGCTCAGGGGACGTCGTATCCCAAACAAAAAGTAGTACCCCGCTCCTTGTTCATCACATCACAATCTCCTAGACGGAGGTCGATCCTTGGGGACGCCATGGGGTTTGGGGATTTTGATTCCATATGCCAGAAGGCGGCGATACCAATATGTTCGCTCGTCGGCCCTACATCTTCGTTATCCGGCACACGGGGCATGCTACCGACATGTTATGCAAGGAATATCGAGGTCGCAAATACAATCATCTTTCAAGGCGCAACTAGCGTGATTCATATTCTGGCTCTTGCGATGGCCGCTGTCATGATCATCCATGTCCGCTCCAAGTTTACTGCTGTTGGTGTGTCATCCTGAATCAACCATGCTGGCTTAACGCAGCTGCTGATTATTTTTTTGTTTCATTTGATTACTTTAGGAAGGAAGGAAATCATCACATTTTTCTATCTCTACATGGCCCTGACGATGTGCTCACTCGTCCTCGATTCCGGTGTGACTCCTCCGGGTAGCACAGTCTTCCCATACTTCGCTGCCGTCCAAAACGGTTTGACATCTGCCATGTGCACTAGTTTAATGATTAATGGCTTTGTGGGCTTTCAGCTGTATGAGGATGGAACGGCTCTATCAGTCTGGCTACTACGGCTTTCCTCTGCAGGAATGTTCTTGGTATCTGGTGCTGTATCCTTATTGACGTTCAAAGGATGGGCAGGTCTTAATCCCGAAAAGACTGTCGCTCTTTTCGTCGTGCTCTACCTTCTAAATGCACTCGCTCTGGCCGTGTATTTAGTCATGCAGATCATTCTTGTTGTCAACACTCTTCAGGACCGCTGGCCTCTCGGGCATATTGCCTTTGGCGTTTTCTTCTTCGTCATCGGCCAGGTCATACTCTATGTCTTTAGTGTTACGATCTGCAATCGTATCAAGCACTATCTTGATGGATTGTTTTTCGTGACAATCTGTAATCTGCTGGCTGTCATGATGATCTACAAGGTAAAATCTCCTTTCGTCCCCTCCCTATCTCTACCAATTCAATTTGAAAATGGGTCTAATTGTGTTCATCTTAGTATTGGGATTCTATAACAAAAGAAGATCTTGAGTTCTCCGTTGGAATGAAGCAAAACAATTGGGAAATCAAAGAACTTCTGCCCGAAGAAGAACGCAGGGCTACTGTCTACCACGATACAAACTCGGAGTATGCCGGCAGCATGTACCACCATCGCAGCTCGACATACGGCGGACAATCGAACTATTAAACCAGCGACATACCCCCCTATCCACATAACATCGCTCTTTTTCTGCCTTGATACAATCATTTCTTTATACTATGTAATCACGATTGGCATCCTTCATTTTTGATTCTTTTTTCTACATATTTGGCGAACATTACGCGGACGGTTGGACCAAATTATTACTAATATTGTGGTTATAGCTCATTGAATATTTTATGACTTGTTGGCACACATTTTGTCTATCCTAGAATTTACATAGCACGATGAAGCACTTGGACTTGGTTCACAGTGTTTATGATACGCACTTGCAATATTAATTACTATCATTAATAAGACCCTCCCTCAAGAGTTGACCGGAAGACTTGAAGTCCAAGATTTGAGCTCTTTCTATTTGACTGAGGTCAGGGCCGAAACTTGCTCTACTATTATCCCTCTGATGTTTAAGCTAGCCCTCACCAGGCAAACTTCATGCGAACGTCCATACTCCATCTCGCCATTCGATTCAACGCTCCCTATTAAAGGATATACGGAGTGGCTAGTATGCAAATTATTGCCCATGCCATAGATTCGAAAAACAAAAAATGGCTTTGCTGGCGCTAATAATCGTTTGTAGGTTTTTGCTCCAGATTGACTGGGAACTACTAATTTGTGTGATCAGCTAAATCAATGAAGAGGATAATAAGAAAAGAATCGCCAAGCCAAAGAAAGGCTCCATCGATTCAATATTCAATTCTGTCCTGATTGCCGGAAAAGTAAAAAAAAAAAGTTAAGACGAAAAAAAAAGAGCTGATCAACTGGGCTAATATTTTATTGCTTTGTCGAAACAAAAAGGGGTCGTGTCATGCCCAGTATTAGCGTCGAAAAAACGGCAGCCTGGTTTTATGTGATGTGGACAATATGGTGGCACAGCCAATGATAAGACTTTACTGACCAGTGGAACCAGCCGACAACTTAAGTATCCATACCAGCCTGCAGGTTTGGGGATAGCCGTGCGCCGAGAGCTGATGGGAAGCTGGCAGCAAAAGGTGACGTATAAACGGGATATGGAGAATTGCATGAAGTACAATATCTTGCACGGAGGAACATAGAAAAGCAATTAATAGGGGGATCAGCAGCTCTCTAGCAAAGAATATCAAATGATGAATGAACCGAATAATCCGTATCCTTCGTAAAAATATATATTCCGTTTGTCGTGTACCTGATGTTTTCTTTTTTTGCGGCCCGAACATTTTTACTGCTACAGAGCTCCACGAATTCAACTGCATTAAAGAGATGGGTACTTCTTTCCGAAGTGTCTAGCACTTTTTATGCTCCTTATTACCTTGCAATTATCTAGAAAATTCTAAACTGTGCATAAAAAGCCTTGCTGGTATACAGCTTGAAACAAAAGACCTGGTGGCGAGGAAACTGACAGTTCGTTTGTACACCGTTGCGGCAGTTGAGAAGCTCACATTTTCGCGGGTGGATTTTCGAGTTTGACGATGAGTGGTCAGAAGGAAGCTGTAACCCATTGTGAGACGTAGGGCCTAAAAACCCAGAAGTCTTTAATACAGTACGGTCTGTGTTGTTGAAGAGTTCGGCCGGATTTCGCCTGCAGAAAGAGCTAGTCTAACATTTCTATCCTGTTGCCCGCATGAATTTCCGGGGGAGGAGCTACAGTGGTAGCGCGACTGGGTACCGGCTGGATCACACTTCCTCTCTCGATCTCGGTAGAAGGCTTACCATGGGCTCGCAATATCTACTTGGTGAGAGGCATATGAAGAATGGTAGCATGAATGAGTTGACGCCAATACATCCCACTGAGGAACAAGGGGAACTGGAAGATGGAGATTATTATATCATGCAATTACCACCATCGCATCGTAGCTCGCGACGTGAGCTCGCTTTTGGTCGACGGCGATGGGATCTGTACCTATTGCATTTATTTCGCCTGCAATCCAAGAAAGCTCAACGAGGCTGTATTCGCTGCCTACCGACTTGGATGAGCAACTGGACGCGAAAACGAAAATGCAAGAACTGGGTGAATGTCAAAGGTGGTCTTGGATTTTTGGTGGCAGTTACACTTCTATTTTTCTTGTTTTCGTTGATTGAGGCCGTGTTTGTGCCTTCATATCAGACACCGCCGAAGCATTACCAGAAGCTATATCATCGGATTAAATCCACCAATAACCCCGGACGAGGCAACCCAAAGAACGAAAAAGTCTTCATAGCAGCTAACATCGTGAATAAAGACCTAATCAACGGCGCCTGGGGAAACGCACTTCTCGAACTGGTTGATGTCCTAGGGCAGGACAACGTCTTTGTGAGCATATATGAAAACGATAGTGGGCAAGGAACAAGTGATGCTTTGACAGAGCTCAAAGATAAACTTCCGTGTATGTTATGATCCCCTTTTGGAATCAGAACTTTATTCCCAGTTATGGGTGTTTTCTTCTTCGTTTCCTGATCGTCTTTTTGGTTTTTAGGCAATTCCTCCATTGTTACAGGAGATCACATAAATCCTTCAGACTTGGACAAAGTTACGCTCCCAAATGGAGAGAAGAGGATTCAACGATTAGCATATCTTGCCGAAGTGCGCAACAGAGCACTGAGACCAATTGATCCTTCCTATATCAATGATAATAATGTCAAAAAACCATTCAATTTCAATCCCGTGCCCTCTTCGATGATGGTTGATCGTGTTCTTTTCTTGAATGATGTCTATTTCGCTGCAGCAGATGCTGCCCAGTTGCTTTTTTCGACAAACTTCGATAAAGCCACTGGTCGAGCCAAATATCGGGCCGCATGTGCTATCGATTTCACAGCCAGTATCCTATTCTACGATACATTTGTAGTCAGAGATACGGCAGGAGGTGGGATGGGATTCATGGTGTTCCCGTGGTTTGCATCATCAGATCAATCATCGAGCAGACGTGACGTGCTCGAGGGAAGGGATGCCGTCCGGGTGAGGAGTTGCTGGGGGGGTATGGCTGCATTTGATGCCAATGCATTCTTGCAGCTGCCTCAAGCGGGCTATGTAGACAGAAATGGAAGCAAGGAATCTACAACAGATACATCCATCAGCGCACCCAGGCAGGAGTTGAGGGTCCGTTTCCGTTATCACCCGGAAATTTTCTGGGAAGCAGCTGAATGTTGCCTTCTTTTTGCCGACCTAGAGCAGATCCTAGGGAACCCAGCCCCCGATAAAGGAACCGGGGTTTTCGTCAACCCTTATATCCGGGTTGCTTATACCAAACGAACATGGATGGGATTGGATTTTTTTCGAAGATATGAGCGGTTTTTCAAGAACCTGCAATATTTTGCAAGCAAATTTTACTATCCTGAATATAACCCTCGGCAACTGCATGAGCCTGGTCAACAGGTCCGTGAGCGGGTATGGGTCAACAATCCCAATCCGAAATTAGGCGGATCTTTTCAACTGTTAGAACGGAAAGCTTCTCCTGGTGGATTTTGCGGCCAGAGAAGATTATTCGTCATGGAGAATGACATTCCTGCCGCTAATAAGAGAGGGAGTGGGAAGAATTGGCAAACAATACCTCTTCCTAATGGATAAACAAACGATGGGCCTTGACCGGACAGGACGACTCCGTCTTTTGCCCAGAGAGCAAAAATAATCAAGATGAATTTTGCGTGTTATCAGCATGATATCCGACATTTTCTCAGCCTTTCTGTCCCCGATATACATGTTGGGTCTATTAGAGGAATCTTTTGAAGTATCAGCGCGAAGGATGGGAGTCACAAGAAGTGATATTGGTCTTAAGGTGAAGCAAATGAATGGTCGTAGAGAGTTATTTCCGCCTCCTAAGTTTTCTCCAGGTCTTCTTGGGAACCTAGGAACATTCACCAAGGGGCAAACAATCTTCCACTATCACCACTTTCAGAAGAGGTTCATATGTATGAAGCCCATGGACAGTTCTGTATCCATTTATTTAGTGTGTGAAGTATAATAAAATATCTGTGCATCCCCATCATATAACTAGGGTTCTTTCATGATTGCTGTTCATCGTATTCCAGTAGGTCACGTGGTGCTTATACTAACAAAAACTTCAACTCCCAAAAATCCGGCTGATAGCTAACAACAAGGAATGAGATTGCTAAAAACACACCATGCCTCCACGATTATCGTTGCGGCTGTTTCCCCAGCCAATTTCATCGATTGCTCCGGCCCTTAGTATCGGAGCATCGCCATTATGCCTCTTCCTCCTCCCGTTCGTCAATAGCCGTGAATTACTCAACTCCCAAGTTCGTCCACCGACTCAGATTAGAGCAGCATCAATTCTCGCATCACTGTCCGATAACCCGACTGCATATAATAAGCGCATCCGCCGTGGTCTGGGCCCGGCATCTGGCAAGGGAAAGACAGCTGGACGTGGTCATAAAGGCCAGAACCAACGTGGTACTAAAAGACCGGGCTTCAACGGCGGACAAACCCCTGATGAAATTGTTCATGGACCCAGTGGATTTACCAACATGTAAGACGGTCCTAGAACATGACTGTATACTATGTATATACAAGTATACTAACTTCTTTCCCGGTTTTTGTACTTAGATTCGCGCCAGAAATATCCAAAGTCAACCTTGACCGTCTTCAAGAATGGATAAACCAGGGCCGCATCGACCCTTCACAACCCATAACTCTCCGTGAGCTAGTCAAGACGCGATGTATACATGGCATAAAGGACGGCGTCAAACTGCTTGCGCGCGGGGGGCCAGAGGCCCTCAAGCAACCCATCACCATTGTCGTTTCTCGTGCGAGCGCCTCGGCCATCGCAGCCGTTGAGGCCGCAGGCGGCTCGATCACAACACGCTACTACACTAGACACGCCATAAAGCGAATTCTAAGCGGCAAGACTGACCCGTATGTTTCCATGGCCTGGAAGGATATGGTTGCCAACACTAAGGACGCCCCTGCCACCGAGCCAAGAATAGGGATGGGAATGGATAAGGGTCTTGAAAAGGGGAACGGCTTCCAGTATAGATTGCCTGACCCCACGAAGCGAAGCGACATTGAATATTACCGCGACCCCGCTCATCGAGGCTATTTAAGTTACCTGGTTGGAGAAGGCGAGAGCCCAAGTTTGTTCTTCACACCACCATCCAAGGATGGACAGAAGAAGCGGAAGTCTACAAAGGCTATGGGCGAGAACAAGATTTGGTAGTCAGTTGTATTCTTCTGCCATTTCTATCCCCCCTAGTACCTTTATATTTCTGTGACTATGTAGTTCTACTGGTGAGGATGGGAGTGTTGTACTATACTGATTCATGTATTTGTCCCTTGTATATTCGGACTAGATATTTTCAAAATAAAAATATTCTAATCTTGAACCAATCAATGCAAAGAAGATAGTGTCCTAGAAACGTTATCATATTGGAGGTAGTCGACTAAATGAAGATTACTGTTGGTTCAAAAATCGAGAAAATGAGATAGAAAATACAGATCGGCATTCCAGGAGGAAAAGAGGGTAGGTATGCCTAAGTCGCTGCAGGCATACGGGTTGATGAAATGTAACAACAGTCGGCACAAACCAAGATGCGCATCAAAAGCCAATATTGATTAGGAATAGAAATATGAAAAAGGGTTAAAATAGGGTAAATAGAATATGAGAGGAACTTATTCTGTACAAACAGGCCGTAAAAGAAGTTACATGCTAGAATGAGAGAAGAGCGATAGGTTAAGACAGCCCCCCTAATTGAAACCCGAGCTTGATTGTAGGACGCCGCCTGCTGCATATCGCCGTAAAGGAAATTACCCGGGCTGGCAAAAAAATGAGGAAGCAAAAGCATATCGCCGTGAAACGCCGTATCATGAGTTGCAGTTGTCAAAAAATAAAAAAAGGAGATGCGAAAGGGGAAAAGGCGCAGAAAGCAAGACAGACCAGACCAAACTGAACCAGGTATCTTCGTAAGAAAAAATAATACATGAGCAGAAAAGGTATATCAATCATAACGTTCATAAAAAGGCATGGATTGTGGAAATCGTAGCAGCAGAAAGACATGTTACTGCCACAAGGTTCAAAGCCATTATTGCCGTAAGAAACTGAGTTTTGGGACTCCAAAAACCCCAAAAATAATGCAGGATTTTTTTTGATAGAATGATAGGAAAGTAATGGTACTAAAATCCCCATCGAGAGTGGTGTGTGGGCCGATCGAACGCGGCAACACAATCTCGGATCCATCGGCAGGCAAGAACGTCCGAAATCGTCCAGCGTTTCGCAGGATCCATCTCAAGACATCCCTGGATAAGTTCAAGTGCGTCCAGACGGTCTTGACGGCCTTCACCATCTTTAAGAACAGCCTCCTTGTCCCATCGGCCAGCGAGAATGTTCATCTGAATGCGGGGGGCGAAAGAATCTTGGAAGGGTCGCGAACCAACCACCAGGGCATAGGCGACTACCCCCAAAGCCCACATATCGACGACAGGATCAAGGACTCCTTGGTTCGACATGATAAGTTCAGGAGACGCGTATTCAAGACTCCCTGCAATGCTGGTGCTGGTATCTGAGGGCCCGATGTTTTTGGGAGGCGGACGGTCGGCTGGATTGTCATAAGGGTCAGGCGAACTGTTGCAAATGTCCGTAGACATCCACTCCGCCATGCCAAAATCACACAGAATCAAAGTCGCTGGTTCATCAACAGTTTCGGGAGCAGGATTCAGTAGACAGTTCTCCAATTTGATATCTCGATGAAACACACGTGCGTCTTCGTGTAAGTACCGGATAGCACAAGCTAGCTGGTAGGTATAATTCTTGGCATGCGCAAGGGGAAGACCTTGGCGGTGTCCCTTGACAAGGTCGAATAACGTCCCTCCAGTTGTGAGTCTGGTGAAACAAAAAGTAGCGTAATCCGTTTCGTAGACTGCTTCGAGCGGAAGGATGTTTGGATGACTGAGGTGTCGCCAAATTCGCACTTCGTGGTCGAATTCGGCTTGGAACTGCTCGTTTTCTCTTTCGCTTTTACCCTTGAGTTGTTTTTTAACGATCTTGACGGCTGAGCGAATGGTCTCACCATCATCCTTGACTTTGTATGCTTCTTTGACTGTACTGAAGCCACCAAACCCAATCTGTTTCCCAATCACGTAGTCTTGTCCTATTACCTGACCTTCATCATCAGGCGCGGAAGGAGCGACGTCACGATTCCAGATAGACAAGAAAGCGCTGGCAGGGGATCTGCCATGTGTATTGGGGGATCTGCGGGAAGCCGGTCGGACAATATGTCGAAGGCTGCTCTTTCGACCAAAAGATAGGCTTTCGGCCCTGTTTCCAGAATGAGGGTGACCGATGTTGGGCCATGATTCTGTCTCGTCCTCCAGGACATGAAGGCCCCGTAGGTTTGGGGATGATTGGAACGGCAAGCCCAAGAGATCACGACGTGACTCTGGGGGAGTGCGTAGTTCTTCTGTGATTGGAGAGGCGGTTGATAATGAAGTCAACGATGTGGGTCGTGGAAGATCATTGTCCTCAGTAGAGCAATCGGAGAGTTGGGAGGGGCATCGCTCGCTGGAACTATCACTGTCACGGTGGCGGTGGTTTCTGTGGCAACGACGCGCCAACTCTGAGTTGCATTCATATGAAGCACCTGAGGCATACATCTGGCGTGGCGGTGATCCTGGTTCGGCTCCAAAGCTATTGTTATTCCGTAGATTCCTAAGCGGTTCTTCAAGTGCAACATGGGCGCCAGATTCTAGGGTGACCTCGGGATTAAAGCTGATCGAAGGGCGCCTGTTCCTGACGAAGCGCCCTCGGTGGTGTGATCCGTCTTGATATTGACGAGGATACTCAATATCCCGGTCCACGGACGAAGATGTGGTATGATGGCCATCCTCATGGTAGGGAACTGTGATGGGCGGGGTGGGGTTATGCGGTGGCTCACACCAAGACTGTCTAGTTTGTTGTTTCACTCTCTTCTGCAGTTCTCTCTTATACTCGAGTTGCCTAGGGGAATGGTCTCGGGCTACATCGTCTGTCGCCCTGCCATCCCGACAGAAGTACACAGACCCATCGTCTTCCAGGCTCAAGCCAGAGGAAGGCGTAGCAAAATCGTCGTGGATACTTAGTTCACCAAAAGCGAAGGTTGGTTCATGGGCCATCCCCTCCGTTGAGGGTGGGGGGAGGGCGCGTTGTTTTCGATATTGATCTCGAAATGTAGATAAATAGATAGATCAAAGCCCAGCAGTCCTTTTATTTTTTTCCCTCTCTTTCACACAGCGTTTGAACCAGGAAACTAGAGCGCTAGGAAGGTGTTGCTAGCGTTCAATATGGATAAGGAAGCTATATCTGTTGCGGGTGCTAGGATTTAGGTATTGCGGGGGAAGGCCAATCCTGAAAAGCTTCCTTTTCGCATAAAGAATATCAGTGAGAGAAATAGGTTGAATAGTAGTGAGAGAACGAAAGAAGAAGAAGAATAAGAAGAAGAAGTTAGAATAGAGAAGAAAAGAGGAAGAGAAGAAGAAACGTAATGCTGCCCAAAAGCAAGAGTTTGAGGAAGATCAAGAGTGGCCCCAAACGGGTTAAAGCCCGTCGGAAAGACCCCCAATGATCATCGGGAAGAACCGGAAGCCCCACGAAAACGCCGTATTTGGGTTAGGTAAGGCAGAGAGATAACTGATTTTGGTTGATTTTGGTTTATCATGCTGGTGACTAATTTGCAAGCTTTTAAGTTTCTGTAGCAAGGCTTTATCGTAGCCTAACTGAGTTAAGTTAGTCTGAGTGGATATTGATGCTTACCTAAGGATTTGCTTGTGCACAGGCCACACCCAACCTTGGAAGATTTGTGTTGTTTGCTCTTCGGTCAGATCGCCAAGACGCCTCTCCTCTTTTGGTTTAGCCCGTAAGGGGCTCCCCCAGGCCTGCCAAGGCTTGGCGTCCCGTGGTTGGCTGCCCGTCTGGGCGCCTGTCACGAAAAAAAAACCTCCTGAACAAGTCGGGATAAGTTATTTGTTTCATGGAAAAACAACAGCCTGTGATGCATGCTTGATTGGCTGGGAGAACGTAAGATCTGAACATTTCCCCTGTTTAAGACTGCGCTGCACTAGCTCCATTGAGTGTTGACTGAGAATTGTTAATTGATGAGTGTTGTCACAGCCGTTTCACTGTTTCGCTGGCTGTCTCGACTAGCGGAGTTTGGTCCCCGTTCACCCTCCCTCACTCATACTTTTCTCCGAATTGAGTGCTCCCTGCCGCCAGATCTTAACATTGGACAGATACCGAGACGGGAAAGGGCGTTGGATTTGTATACGATATACTCAGCAGATTAATTTTAATGACCCTGACGAACTTCATCTGTGGCTTTTACTCTTTGCCAACAATCTTCTTTTCGGATAAGCACCAACAATAGCCCCAAGTCACAACCGCCACTACCAACACAACCAAAAACACACCATGACTCGCCCACATATAATTCGAGCTGGTGAGAGAGAACCTTCGATATACTACTGCCTCCACCTACCAGAACTAATAATAAATCTATATCCCTTTAGATACCCTCGATCTACAAAATCACCAAGCTCCGTCTGCACAGGATCACTCAAAGCGAAACCCACACCCATCCACCACATTGGCCGGACATCATGCCCCGCATCGGGACGAGTCCATAAGGATAGCAGAGCGAGAAACTCTAGATGAGCTGGCACGAGGCCCGATGGGTTCTGAGGACGAGAGCCAAGCGCCTAGCCCGAAAGAAATTCTCGACAGATATCGAGACCAGGAGGACAGTGTAGATGACTACAACGGTCTTGTGAGTGAGCAGATGGCCCATAATTCCGCAAATGAGGGGTCCGCGGATGACGACGACGACGATCTTGATCTAGAGGATGATTTGATGGACAAGATATCGAGTTCTCCCTCCATCGACGATGGTGCGTAATACCACAGTCTATATGTTAAAAATTTCCCTATCTTATTTCAACACCTTTCCCCGCCAACGTAAACTAACACTATTGCAGAAGATATTGATTTTGAATTCGTCTACGCCCTCCATACTTTTATTGCGACTGTTGAGGGTCAAGCGAATGCTATAAAGGGTGATACTATGGTATTACTCGATGATAGTAATAGCTACTGGTGGCTTGTTCGAGTTGTGAAGGATGGAAGCATCGGTAAATAATGACCACAATTCTACCTTCGAACACCCGACCCATGTTGACTTGTAATCTATCCAGGTTATTTACCTGCCGAACATATCGAGACACCCACCGAACGTTTAGCACGTCTTAATAAGCATCGTAACATTGATGTATGTGGAATAGTACCTTCTCCAATATCTAACCGTTTCCCTGTTAACACTATAACCAATCAGCTATCTGCCACGATGCTGGGTGATAACGCGGAGAAGTCTAAAAACCCCCTCAGAAAAGCCATGCGCCGTCGAAACGCCAAAGCCGTTACTTTCGCCGATCCAATATTCTCTGAAGCCTCTATTACCGAATATTCGTCTGAATCAGAGGATGAAGATCAGCCGTTTTTGGAAGAAGATGAGGAGGAAGAAGAGGAGGAAGAAAGACAGGATGGCTTAGATAGCAGCCGAAAGGAAGAGCAAGGGACCTCTCGAACCTCTCATCACGATCTAGAGAAGAAGGACGCTGACATGGTTGTCGAACCGCTCCGAACGAGATCTCAAACTCAAAAAGAGCTTACGACATTGCATGAAGAACGTGCTGACTCTCGTGAACTCGAGGAAGAACATGAGAATGAGGAGCTGAGTATATCCGGTATGCCTTCCCGAAGCGCTTTTTAACTTATTCCATGCTAACTTTTCCTCGCAATAGAAGTTTACCACGGGCGATCTCGTAATGGAGTTGTTCGGAATACAGATTCATTTTATAAAGATGATACCGTTGAAACAAAAAAGATTTCTTTGACCCCCAATCTTCTCCGCGATGATTCTGTTGGTACTGCTCAGACGTTTGATCAAAAAGAGGTAAGGCTTTACGCCACCCTATGCTTAAAGAACAACGAAAAATTTAACTGGAGATTCCACTTCTTTGTAGATAAAGGGAAGAGCAAGTTCAGAATCGTTCGATAAAGCTCTTGGCTTGGATAAGGGCAAAGATGACAAGAAACGGAAAGATAAGAAACCAGGGATGTTGAGCGGGCTCTTTAAACGAAGAGATCGAAAGAGCAAGGCCCTGGAGGATGATGAGGACCCAGAGAAAACGTCTGAAGAGTTTACTCGAACTTCGACATCAACAACATCAATCGAAGTAGCTAGAGCCGAAACTCCTCCGTCTAAACCCCAGACAGCCCTGCAGAGACAACCAAGCAAGCTTCAGAAGGCGCCTCCAGGTGAAACTTCAGGCGTTAAGGGTGATGAAACCCACGCTTCCCAAGATGACAAGCTGTCCGGGCGTTCTCCTTCACCCCTCAAGCAAACCCTTCAAGGGCAGACAAATACTTCCCACCAGCCAGGTGTCCGATCCCCAGAAGCACCCAAACCCGCAAATGCTCAACCTGGAATCTATGGACATATCGAGCGAGAGATATCACCTCCAAAGAGTGCCCAGGCAAGCGCTTCGCACTCACCAGTAGAGCTAACTCATCCGCCGTCGGGAATCCGCCTCCTGACCACCTTAGAGCCCATGAAACCTACCGGCACACAATCTACCGAACCTACATCTGAACCCACAGATCAGCCACCCGTGTCTCCTTTCGATGATATCTTCGCCGAAAATAAACCTTCAAGCTCTCGCCAACCTCTCACAACCACATCCCCCCAACAACAATCTTCTTATTCCCCATCTTCCTCGCCTGAAGCGCTAGAGGAATCTATATCTAAATCTTCCACTGCCACATGGAACGAAGTCGGACTTCGAGCCTACCTGGATGATGGTAGCGACATTCGCGACCTCCTCGTGATTGTTCATGACAATACCAATGTTCCGGCTGCGGGACCCGACCATCCCGTAACTGGCGCGCTTTTCAAGGACGAAAGCAAGGCTTTAAGTGAGATGTCCGCTCGACTGGACGAGATGCTGTCTTCATGGCTCTCCAGAAGTGCGGCTGTTTCAAAATAAGCTATTACTATATTCATACCCCCCTCCCCTACCTCCACACACATTACTTATTAATGAGATACCCCCCCTTTTCCCCTTTCTCTAGAATCCCTCACCTAATTCTTTCCTTTTCTTTCATTAAATCGACCCACAAAGCTGGATTGTGAAGTCAAGGCTTTGCTCACTTATATTCGCACCACCCTTCCTCTTTTTAGTTCTTTCTTTCTTTCTTTTTGCCTTCGAAAGTTTCTACAAGCAAAGACATGTTTCAAATCGGATAAGTCCTGAGGGTGATACGTGCTGTACATGTGCTTTTTCTCTCCTTACATAAATACATCCTGCGACTTAAGGTATGGTTTGATATTGACTATCTTCCAACCCTTTCCTGTAGAGTGAATATTGAATATAGCTTTCGCATGAGGGATTTGCTGCTCAAATCTTCTCATAGCCTTTATGGTTTCTTGTTTCTTCCTTTCACTAGTTTGCCATCTATAGATGTCTACAACTCCTGTTGCCTTTACTTTGATTTATCGCTCCCGTTTTTTTTTCCTTTTTATTTGTACTTATACTCTAAGTTTTATGATGATGATTGATTCCAGACTACTATTCTTTACATACATATATATATATGTGTGTGTGTGTGTGCGTGTCTGTGTTGCAGTGTTGGGGGCGTGACAACCAAAGTCCTGGTTCGTTATTTTGAGAGCATTTTGGAAAACAATCTCTGATTCAGCGCTCTAGAAGAAAATTTGTGGGTGAGGAAAAAGATAAAAATAGATTCATTGTTTGTTTATGTAAATCGCTTTAGGTTGGAAGGCTCATTCATCTTTGAAAGATGTAACACGTGTAACACAAGTGAGATCATAAGTAATTAAAGAAAATTGCGAATACAACAATCGAAAGCCCACCGGGTATTGGATGTGCTGTCTAGTCATTCTGATGTTGAAGGTGGCAATCCATAAACCCAGGTATCAAAGTCAATAGCAGAAAAATCAGAGCTAGGGAAACGCTGAGAATTCCAACGATATACTGTCGAAGAACTACTGCCATTTGGGGAACGAATATGTTTTTTCGCCGTTTTTTTAGCCAAATCCTCATTCACTAGAACGAGAGCGGCGCTACGCCAACCAGCACACGCCACACTAAGGGCAAAATAGGAACCTAGTCCATCGGGATCCTCAGCTTTGATATCAGGAAAGTTATCCCAGCAATTGCCAGCCCGTTCCACGCAGGCGGCATATTGCTTGCTTGCTTCAGCATCGTTCTGGATATGGCCCAACCATGCCGAATTGGTAGCAGTAAGAGACATTAAATGACGCAGCCATTCGTATTTTTCTGGTTCAAACCAAACATACCGTAATTCGTCTTCGGCAAAGGGAAAAAATTTTGTGTCATGTTCTGTTGTATCGATTCCCCGTAGTCCAAAACGAGCAAGATTCGACCCTAGACCTAACGCACCACAGCCCCCTGGTTCTCTGCCATGGCTTGATATTTTGCCATTGGAATGTAGGACGCAGAAATGATGGTCACCGAAAGCAATGGATATTACCCCAGCATTTTGTAAATTAGGGGGCATTTTTGGCTGAATAAATGCGGAGGCTGGGGGTTGTAATTTTTTTCTTCGGATGGTGAACACAGCGGTAATAAGCTCGTGGTCACCCATCAGTACCTGCCCATCTGACGTAAAAACGGCAAATTTTCGAAAGGCCCCTTGAATGTCCAGCAAAACTCTTCCGGGTGCAGAAAAGGTAGGAAGTTCTACGGGGGTTTCTTCACCCTCTAGAACCGCGTACACTTTGTCCGAATCCGTAACGAAAACGATGTATCCTTCTAGAACAATAAAGTTCCTTACTTCTCCTTGAGCTGCGCCCGGGTTATCTTCATGGCGTTGGCTATTCCTAGACCGCCGAAAACTAGTATTAGCGATGACCTTGCAAGAAACGGCTAACGAATTTGGGCCATTTGGATCGAAGTTAGCCCGGTTCCAGTACACAATTCCAGTTCCCGCGATAAATGCAGAGCTAAGTACCCATCCAGCAACAATTTTTGTAATGGCCCCCGGCTCAAGTCGATTTCTTGGATTCCGGATTGTCACTACATTCTTGAATTCGATTGATTGTGCTGGTACCGTATTTCCCCAGTACCATAAGGTTCCATCGTCTGACAGGCCTAAAATATGGGCTCTGCCAGAAGAATACTGTTTAATTGCAGTGCGCGGGCTATATGTTGCTCTCCCATTTTCTGGTTGACCCGGAAAATGGAGAGGATTGTAGCCAGGTGTCGCCCACAGGTAGCCATACCCAGTCTGATCGATATCACCAGAAAGGTATATCACGCCGTCAGAACTTAACACTGAGGTACACCAGCCACTAGTCATAGATTTTGTGAGAAAATTGTTTCTGAATGAAATGAAAAGGGATAGGCGGGATGTCAATTACACCTGACAGATACAAGAACATATACACATACCCACACTGAATGTCAGCAATATTACCAATACCGCTAAGGCTTTCCTCCAGCGCCGGGAAAGATGAGTGCATCCTACTTTGCCCCCAGTCGTATACACGGGTATTTTTCCGGAGGTGCTTGTATAGCCAGTACCACCTAGGTCCGTCGGCTTTTAGCAAGGGCTGAACAGGAATCCGAAAATTCTTGGTAGTTTGATTGCGCCAATATTCGGGGTTTTTCAGAAAAACGACATGGAAATGTTTATTGGTCGAACATAAGGCCAGGAACTCTTGGGCATCTAGGTGAGGGAAGATTAGGACAAGAACATCTTCTGGCAGATCAATCAACTGCACAGGATTTGAGGCCTTCATCTTGTAGAATAACACAAGATATCTAGGTAGTTCTCTACCAAAGTGTTTGTATTGATGGATATTGATGGAAATATAAATTCATGTGTATATATAAACACGATTAAACAATAAGTGAACTGAATAAGTTTTAACTACACTAGTTAATGGCTAGTGGAATGTCACTGCCTTCTTGATGGGTGACGTAGTGCCAAGCCTGAATCTAAACAAGACAAACTCGCCAAGCACAACAACACAGATTCCCTTTCCTGGTTTATAGCAGGCTCGATGTTGGTGAAACCCTCAAATAGAGAAAGTCTGGAGTAAATCATGCCCTGGGGAAATGGTAATGAGGTTGTGGCTGTCCAGCCCTTGTCAAAACATTAGCCAAGAGGGCTGGAGAACTCGAGAGAGGCTCATGGGGAAGAACTGACCTTTTCTCAGGCTAAGTGCACTTCATATCTCTGCATTTATTACAGCACTTCCAACTGTTTATACAGCGCGTTTTAGGGGCTAGTGTCAAATATCCAATCATTAGCTTGGGTATCATGTGGAGAAGTGCTTGCGCACTTTCTTCAGTTTTGTTATTTGGCATCATTTTCTACTCACGCCAACATGCTCTTTGGTCTAAAACTCCAGCAAGTGATTCACTTGCAAGAAGAGTTGCTATGAGCAACGCAGCAAATTTCAAATTGAGCTGCATGGTTAAAATATATATTGGATCGTGGTATCTTGATGGGAGATCTTAATGTCCTGAAAAGCAGATGCAAATGCTGATTTTCAGTTGGAGCAGAGCTTCTATTTATCAGTTCAGTTCTCCCTTACCAACAGTGGTGAGGTTTTAAGAGGAACAAAGACTTGGTCCCAGATGCCTGGTAAATCCCCCACAATCAGCATCCAGATAGCTCTCTGAGAAGGGGGTTCCAAGCAGCTCTTGAGCGTTTGTATGAGGTATATGTAGGTATTATCACCTACGGAGTACAGGCTTAGCCTTAAAGATGCGGTGAATCGCGTTAAAATCTCATATGCCAAGGTTGGATTAAGAGAAGTCTAGTTGGAGGCCTATGACAAAAAAGAGGGGGTCAACAGCATGGGTAGCAAACAATTTGGCAAGTTGTTTGTTGCTGTAGAAAGGGGGTAGCCGTATGGAGAACAAGGCTAGGGATATGTGTTCCAACTTGAGGCCATGTGGTACAAGCAACAATCCCCAGATGGCAGATCATCTTGGAGCACTCTATACAGAGTACTCCGTACACCGTACAAAGTAACGATTGAAATTTTGTTGCAATTTCAACCAATCGGAATATAATTGTATAAAAACAAAATATCCTAGCAGCCAGGACCAAAATACAAGTGTACAAGCATACTCTGTACAAGTTTTCAAGTGATGTTTTGGAAATGCACTCTCAGGTGAGAAAAATGTGATATCGAACTTACTTGCAACAAGAACCAACGTGCTCCTTTGTGAGTAACATAGCATGCATGTTATCACATCCCACTTTGCATGAAATGCAAACAATTGGCTGGTACAGGGTATAAACCCCTGAAATGCCTCTTTGACAATGAGGTGTATTATTTGGTTTCCTTTCTCTGAAACAATCTATCTACTGATCACTGGTGACACAATGTTTTCAGTCTTCCCGCCAAGAATCCAAAAATTGAGTTGCATGCATCCCTTGTCCTGAGTATTTGTTAATAGATCATACTCGACCTAGCCCTATTTTGTCCTTGTAATAGCTAACTAATAGGTCGCTAGTGATGCCCAAGAGAATATGGAGTATCTCCGTCGCAAACTGTGCCCTGGAAGAGCTGTTTATCTGGAGCTCTCCGTTCTCTGTATTAATTATGGTATTAATGACCTGGTTACGAATTGGGAGGATGTGGCTGGCATGTGATCCGGAGTCAGCGGTCAGCAATCACGAGACCCAGCCGACACGAGACACCAATCAGTCACCCAGTCATTTCACCCAGTCACCATTACCACATTTGGCCTCCTCCCCAGTAGCCTCACCTGCCGCCCACCGGAGTTACTGGAGGCCGTTGCAGCCTAAGCCCTTCCTCCTCCTCCTCCTCCTCCTCTTCCTCCTCCTCCTGCAAGCCTCGTCTTCCTCTTCCTCTCCCATTACTCCCGGCTCGCTCTCTCAGCTCGTCGTTCTTCTTCCTGGAGAAGCGTGTTCCGACTTTGTCGTGTGCCCCTGCTGCTCCCCGCAAATTAGCGGAACAGTTACCTCATTGCTCCACTCAGCAGTTCACCAACCATTCTCTCTCTAAACCCCAATCAGCGACACGTTTCTTCACAGCAACAGCAACAGCAGTACCCTGGCTCTGTTACGGAGCTGCTATATCGACTATTACCACCCTCCATAGTTATCTGAGATCTGAGGTCAAGTTTACCGGATTATATCAACAAACCCGTTGGGTGAAACTCTTCCAACCGTGACACTTCTTCCCGAGGAATGAGACCATTTGAATCTCTACTAGATACACTCAAATAATGCCTTCATCATGGCTCGAATCCCCGTTACATCACCATCTTCCTGATCATTGCGAGCCCTCTTCCGCGTTTCTAACGTGGATATCTTCTTTTGTCCATATCTGCCTGCCTACCCCTCTGGCCTTACTCTCCTCCACTCTAGGTACCCTCAGTATTGTTTCTTGGCTCTTCGCCCAGCTTCCTCAAATATACAAAAACTACACCATCAAATCCACAGCCGGGTTATCGGTGTTTTTCCTTGTCGAATGGCTCCTGGGAGATGCGGCTAATTTGACTGGTGCCATTCTGACAAACCAAGCAGGCTGGCAGGTCACCATTGCGGGGTACTACGTTACAGTCGACATAGCCCTGGTCCTCCAATACTATTGGTACACCTATCTCAACTCATGGCAGCTTCCTCAGTTTAGATACTTGCGCCAGCTAAAGGGTGATGAGGGAGAAGGCGATTTGTGGGAAAACATACCACCCTCGGATTGCAGTTCATGCCAACAAGTTCCCCCGTCAAGACTTCTCCCTTCTTCTCCAGGCCAAAAAGACGTTACTAAACCAAGCACCCAACCTACGAAAACCACGACCAGGAACAGCTTAGCCAACGAGAAACTTAAATCGATTGGCAATACCAGGCGTTATACCAAAGTCTCTAGGCCTGGACCATTAGTATCGTCCCCCAAAGCTATTCTCTTCGCTTCGATGATGTGTGCCGTGCTTGCCAACGCCACTTCTCCCACTTCTCCTGCTCCATATCAGAAAAACCCGCTCAACCCTCCCCATTCCGACCCTACCCCCATAGCCGGATCAATAGCTTCATGGCTTTCTACTGTTCTGTATCTCGGCTCACGAATCCCTCAGCTAGTCAAAAATCACCGCCGCAAGAGTACTTCCGGTCTCTCGCCTTTACTCTTCCTCGCAGCTTTTAGCGGCAACTTTTTTTACTCCAGCTCTTTATTCACCAATCCCAACGGATGGAATAATTTCCCGCCGTATGGTGGAGGCGGATGGGCGGGCCCTGACGGTAATCAACGTTGGGAGTGGGTGAGCCGTGCGATTCCGTTTTGGCTGGGAGCAGCCGGTGTTTTAGTCCTCGACGGGGCAATGGGAGTCCAGTTTTTGAAATACAGAGAACAGAATGATGAGATTATCATCGGAGTTAAACCCCCAGGCCGCGGACGGCGAAGATGGAAGAAAGTTACCGGTTGGATGAGGGGCTGGATCCCTTCGACATCTCCAGATAGAGGGTCTGCAACTCTGTCTGGGGAAGCCCAGTCGCTGCTTGGCCGCGAGACTGGTAGATATGGTGGTGTTTGATATATTCTTTGCTCTATATAAGTTTTGGATTTCTTTTTTCTTTGAGGTGTTTTTTCTGTCTGGATGTTCTTATACCAAATAGATTGGTGGTGCAACAATTAACCCGCACTAGGGTTTTCGGTCTTATTCCTTCGAGTGGATATTTTCGGTCATTTCGGCATATTTATCTTTTCCTTTTTGGCTCCATGGGCCTCGATTTTTTTTTATCCCCGACGAACGGCATTTAAATACTGTTCTCTGCACTGTTCTCTGCAAGCTTGTCGCATTTGTTTTGGAGTTTCGTCAAGCATTTTCGGTTCATATATATACATATATACATGCAGCATTCATTGGATGAGAATTTCTGCACATAGGCTGTGCTTATACATTGTTATCAAGGCCGCATATTCTTTCTTATGAGCCCGGGGTTTGTTCCGGTTGAATTGATTGCGAATGATTATGCTGCGGAAATAGAATACCAAAGTTTAAAACCAAGCCCCAGATCCCTAATTGTCAACCACTAGATCGAAAGATCAGCTTTAGATCTATGGGCTCTAAGATAGTATATCTGTCACTAATTAAGGAATGGTCGTTCAATCCATATCCCGACACTATATATTCCCATCAACACCATATATATTAAACGGTGTGCTCTGATAACAACACTCATAGCTAGCACCCCCCTGCTTTGCAGCTGATCACTATTCAGGAACCCCAGGCCAAAAAAGTGATATTCCCATTACAATCTTGGTCGTTTTGCGCAAGTTGCACGCATCCGATCAAGGTGTTTTCTGATCACTTTCGTAGCTGGGCAACTGCTGCTTGAACAGAAGTTCATAGGCCCTCTCTCCGTATGACAACAGCGAAAGTAAGTTATAACCTAGTCGCACATTATAGCGTATTATGAGCTAGCCTTGCTCAGCTTAGGTGATATGGCGTTGAGAACTGTTATGTTCTTTTGAAATAGGTGTTAACAATATCCTTTTTTAACACATGTTTGTCAAGTGGAGCGAGGATGCTTTTGGAATCGGCAGGAAGGGTAATATCGAATTGTCTTTGATTTTGGGTAAATATAAACAATCAGCGTGGATAGGCCTTCGGGTGGTAAACGTAGTTTTAACGAGTAGTTAGAAGCGTTGTGGATAGATACAATCTATCACGGAAGATCCACACAATAATTAGAAAGTCGTAACTATCTCCACATCTAAGTGTACATTTCATTCCACACTTAAGCTTTACTTCAGCGAATGTACTGCTGGTTGTGAGCTTCCCCTAGCGATACCGGTTTCTAGGTTAGCAGGAAAGAACGCCCATAATCCGTTGTGCACCTGATGTTCCACTGTCCTGAGCACATAATTAGTAGTTATCCGTACCCTACAGCCGAATCTAGTCAACTTTCAAGGAGGAGTTGAATCCAATTGATCTATCTTCAAGCGGTACTGCAGCCTGAATAATTTTTAAGTGGTAGTCGCAATCACAACTTGAAAGATGTATGAACAGTTGATGGACAAGAGGTCGTTCAATCCTCAATTTCCCGGACAAGAGAGATGGGCGGTATAATATTACTGAGTAAAGTCTGGTCACTTTTGGTCACGGCGCCTACCCAATTGCCATGAGTTTGTACTCAGTATCTAAGTGTAGAACAGCCTCAAAACTCGTGCTAGTTTGTCGCGGAAACAGAGGAATTTTCCATTAAGATGTGGGTCTAATAATATTATGTGTAAGAGTGAATACACCTCAACGGGTAAAGATCGAGGATTGTTGCTTCCCGCGTTCTAAGAGTTCATTTGCCTGACTTGTACATATCTCCTCCTACATAGAGAAAAACTGCTAGGGTATCCAGCAAGGGGGTAGGTATATGGCACGAAAGGGATTCTTAGCAGAATAGGAAGCAATGGCAAAAGCGACAAGGGGGAGTTAAAAAAATTCGTCTAGCAGTGATGCAAATCAAACCGAACTCTTGAGTCATTGAACACGAGGTGAGGTAGGTATACGCCCGAATCATTCAGTCATCGTACAATTAAAATTATAGTGGGTAAAAAAGCGTTATCGAAGTGGGCGTTTACAATCCTGAACGCCTCGGGCAATAACATCCTCTAATCGCCACCTTGGAGGGACCGCCTCATTCTTGCACATGGTTTGCTGCCGGTACCATTCCTTTTCCATTTCTGGAGACATGCCACCGGGTGGTGGTAGTGCACCTCCCGCAATACCACTCGAGAACTTGAGTTGCAAAACATTGCCGACCTCGTCACATGCGGCCAGAAGACGGTCTATATCGTCCTTTGTATGGGCGGCGGAGACACAAAATCTAGCTCTCGATGTTACTAGCGGTGTAGCTGGATAGCCGACAACAACAATAGATATCTTTCGTTTCAACATCTCATGGGAAAACGCGGGCAGCTTGGCAGGGTTGAAGAGTAGTAACGGTACAATAGGCGAGTCGTCGTTTCCGTAAACAATAAATCCCAATCTTTTCAAACCCAATCGAAGATAGCGAGAGTTGAAAGCCAATCTTTGTAGTCTCTCTTCTCCTTCGCCTGGTATCAGTTCTCCAGTAATGATCCTGAGGGATGTGGAAATTTGGGCAAGGATTGGAGGGGTGGGAGCTTCGCCGTAAAAAACCGCTGCATTTGAAGCCCGTAGTTTATCAATTACTATTTTGTCGGCCGCGATATAACCTCCATTGGCACCGAATGACTTAGTGACAGTGCCCATGAGAATGTCGACGTCCTTGGTATCAACACCAAAATAATCGCAAATTCCCCGCCCTCGGGGCCCAATTGCTCCGATGGAGTGCGCCTCATCGATGAAAAGATTGAACTTATACTTCTTCTTGAGCGCAAGCACGCCAGGTAAATTGCACATGGACCCTTCCATGGAGTACAATCCCTCAACAACAACCAATATTTTCTTCCACGGGCGATGGGTACGAGGTTGACCTTGAGAAATACTTTCACGTAGTTTTTTCTCCAGGGCTTTCACATCATTGTGTTTGAACATTTCAATTGAAGCGCCTGATAGCCTAGCCCCAAAACGAATGGAAGCGTGATTTAATTCATCCGAGATAATCAAACATCCCCGCGAGACAAGAGCGGAAAAGATACTGGCATTTGTTCCAAATCCCATGGAGAATACCATGGACGCTTCCTTTCCAACAAAATTGGCTACTAAGTCTTCAACCTCAACATGTAGATCCTGTGTTCCCGCTTCACTTCTCGTGCCAACTGAACTGATTCCGTATTTTTTGATGACTTCCTCAACAGCATCTGCACATGGTCCCTCAGATTGTGCAAACCCAAGGTAGTTGTATGAGCTCATATTCAAGGTATCCGTGGTAGTTCCAGTAAATCTGAAATGACGGTTTTGGTCATCACTAACGCGATCAATAAGTGTAATGGTTCTTCCGGGGACTCCCGTGACGGGGCGTTCGAAGCAGTCATTAATTCGTAATTTGAGACGGCGGATATAGAAGTTGTCAAAATCGCTGTTTAGGGCACCATATCCATCCCTGGGCTTTAGGTGTCGGTAATCTTGCTCGTTAAACCGCTTTCCAAAAAAATCGCGGACATGGCCAAAGGCTATTAAGATTAAATAACTAATATATGTGGTAAGTAAATAATAATAGGGCGGTTCATCCATTACAGGCTCGGGGAAAGTGGATCCATGGTGCTTTGAGGTATATCGGTGGCTAGGGTGACCTAAAGGACCGAACTGAGCATGCTGCTTCGCCAATCGACGCGATTCTTCACTTGAAGGAGGTTGGAAGATCGTTTTGGCTGCATGATCTCCATCAGGACCATCAGTGGTCGCTGTCGATAGGGAAATCATTGGCAAGGAGAGGGTTGCGGAGCTGATAGGAGGATTATGCGAGGGATTTTCCGGCTTATTGGCCTTAGGGGAGGTTGAAAAGAGCTGGCTGAACCTGTTCGGCTTCGAGGAGATAGGTTTCGTGGCGGAGCCGTCCTTCCCAGTAACAGACGAAAAGGACGGCTGGATGTAGGAGGGTGGGTTGTTAGCTGAGGTGTTTATAGGTTGACGCGGCATCTCAGGATTTTTCAAGTGAATGATGTGTGTGGACGGCCGGTAGTCTCTCTAGATTGGTGCAAGCAATCAAGATTTCGCTTTGTGAACTATAACCAAGACGCTAGAGATCGCTCTACAGACTGTAGGGCAGGGGCGAAGCAGCCGGATATGTTGGATTCTGGAAAGGGCAGTTTGTTTGAGATTAGCCTCTCTCGCGCCCATTTTTTCACCCAAAATCCCGGGGCACTGAAGGTACAGACTGAGGGTGCGAGCAGGAGGAGACGTACGCATATATGTGGAAAACACTGAGATGCAAAAAGAAAAAATAGCTTTCACATCCGGAAGGGGCCGAAAGATGGAGCTCATCAATTTTGGCAAGGATTCAGCCGTGAGAGATCGTGATCAATTTATTCATTCAAAATTAGCAGCTAGGCTAGAGCAATCTCCCATTGGAACCCGGCTGATACAGAAAGGAAACGAGTTTGACCAGGTTGATCTCAAGGACGAATTGATGCTGAAGCATCGAAAGGGGGAGGCAGGCTGAAGGAGCTGGAAAAGGAGATTTAAAGATTGATCGAGAGCACAGTTAGTGTATGTATCACGTCTCAAAGCCACAAATTCACCGTACTGAATTACGGATACACTGTCAGATACAGCTTCTGCCTGCCATTCTGGTGATACTAATGCGATGTGAGCGAAATATTACCAGTGGGTACGGTGTATTTTGCCGATCTGTATTTTGCGGTGGGGAGCCGATCACTGAGTAAGCAAGAATGTCGTCCAAATAGGACTAGCGCGTCAGTGTAGTATCGGTGTCGGACTAATTTAACTCCGTCCGGTCTCGTGACATCTATTCTGCCAAGGTTGACCGCTTGAGGCCGGGAGTTCGGCGGTCCTCCATGGCCCTATCAGGAATAGTGTCATATCGAAAAAGGTTCCAAGGTTCCTCACAGGTGGAAAAAATTTCTCTTCGCCGAGGCCAACCTTGATACCGCAGATGTATTAGTGAAATAGTTAATAAGACAAGGGGAACAGGCATTTTGGCTCCAGGTTGTAGAATTGGCATTGAAAAATACAGAAAGAGACTGCAGTTGGCAAATTCAACAGTATTTACTGACTCTCCTTCCCTCATCTTTCTTCATCTACCGTACTCTCCTATTTCTAAACTTGTACTCGCCTCGGCAACCTGCCGATACATTGCAATTGCAATATTCCCCCTTCTTAAAATGCCCTATACAGACCAGGAAGAAGTTGATGGGCATTTGACGGATGCCATAGAGCTATGGAGGCATTCGTCACCCGAATCAACCCAAATACATCACTTCAAACAGCACATAGCCGAGAAGAACAGCCTCCCCTTTGAGACGTACGATGACCTCTGGAGATGGAGTGTCGACTACCCCGCCAAATTTTGGGAAGAGATATGGCATTACACGGGAATCAAGGCGCATAAGCCTTATGACATTGTATGTAAATGATCTTGTATTTTGTACATCGTCAGTTTTAATATTATGCGTACAAGGCCTTCCTTCTTGTATCGAAACTTGTTGTATAATGCTAGTACCATCTCGCCGAATACGGATAAACCAAGCTGACCTGGGATGAAAGGTGCTGGATGAAGAAGCTCCAATGTTCCCAAGGCCCAAGTTTTTCAAAGGGTCCCTGCTAAATTTCGCCGAAAATTTATTATATCCGGCAAGTAACCCCGACGAGAACGAAATCGCAGTGATTTCGGCCACCGAAAACAGTCGTCAAAGGATCTCGTGGAGAGAGCTACGCGAAAAAGTTCGAATCTTGACCTATGCTTTGCAAGAAGCCGGCGTTACTGAGGGTGATCGCGTTGCTGGTTATGTGGGGAATCATTCTTATACACTGGTGGCTATGCTGGCAGCCGCATCCCTCGGTGCCTTATGGAGCGGCGTTTCGACAGATACAGGCGTCTATGCGGTTCTGGAACGACTTCGGCAGATCAAACCTCGAATCCTTTTCGCCGACAACGCATCGTTGTATAACGGTAAAACCCATGATACCCACTCCAAGGTTACTGAAATTGCCGCAGATTTGGATTGTCTCGAGGCTGTGGTGGTCCTAGATATAGTTCCTAACCACTTCTTCGATGTCAAGAAAGTAAAGAGCCCGAATGGGATATGCGTCAATTTCGACGAGTTTGTTTTAGTGGCGAAGAACTCTTCGAAACCTCTTGAATTCAAGTATCTCCCACCGGAGCACCCTATTTATATATTGTACTCTTCTGGCACAACGGGTGCCCCGAAACCAATCGTCCATAGTGCATTGGGAACTTTAATACAGCACAAAAAAGAACATGTTCTTCACTGCGATATGAAACCCGGCGACCGGCTATTCTATTTCACGACCACCACCTGGATGATGTGGCACTGGCTAGTATCTGGACTTGCCAGCGGTGCAAGCATCGTTTTGTATGATGGCTCTCCATTTCGACCTCTTGATCAGGAAAATGGCAAAGGCGATATGGCTATGCCTCGTCTCATTGATGAGCTTGATATTACCCATTTCGGTACATCTGCAAAATATCTATCAGTGCTTGAGCAGAATTCCCTGAACCCGAAAAAACACCCTCATAGACCAGTGACTCTGAAGAGCTTGAGAGCTATTTTCAGTACCGGATCATCCCTTGCCCCTTCAACCTTTGACTATGTTTATTCCTCGATCCACTCAGACATAATGCTAGGCTCGATAACTGGGGGAACTGATATAATCTCTCTATTCGGCGCTGCATGCCCTATTTTGCCTGTACATCGTGGGGAAATTCAGTGTCGTGGCTTGGGAATGAATGTTTCAGTCTATGACTTTGCAGGAAAAGACATCGGCACTTCTGATGATGCTGGTGACCTTGTATGCCTAACAGCTTTCCCGTCCCAACCCGTGATGTTCTGGCCTCCCGGGCCGGTTGGCGAAGCTAAATATCGTTCAAGTTATTTTGACACTTTTGGTCCCAATGTGTGGCATCACGGAGATTTCGTACGAATCAATATGAAAACTCTTGGGCTAGCAATGTTAGGTAGAAGTGATGGTGTCTTGAAGCCCGCCGGGGTCCGGTTTGGAAGTGCTGAAATTTATAACGTGATTCTTAAGCATTTCGCAGATGTGATTGAGGACTCGCTCTGTATTGGGCGAAGACGAGATACCGAAACTGACGAAACTGTGGTTCTATTCGTGAAACTTATGAGCCCGTCATCCTCATCTTCGGGCAGTTCAACCCCCATAGTGATAGCCGATCCAGAAGGTTTGTCACCAGAACTTATAAGTCAAATTCAGGTTGCTATCCGCAAGGAATTGAGCCCTCGACATGTTCCTGCCATAGTGGCATCTTGTCCTGCAATACCTGTGACGTCCAACGGCAAGAAGGTTGAGAATGCGGTAAAACAGATCTTGTGCGGGCTGAATATCAAGACTGGAGCTAGTGTTGCGAATGCTGGGTGTTTAGAATGGTATCGGAAGTGGGCTTCTGAAAACTAGTACTTCTATATATCTAGATACATAGATAGAACATGATTTTTCATCGCGCAAGCTACAACTAGTCAAAATAATTAATTAATATTGATCAGTAATTATTCGGTGATGTTTATGACGCTAACGTGTGGCTGACGCCAAGCAGTTTTTTTCCTCCCTGTTATCGCCGCAACGAGAGTCGAACTTTGATTTTTTCCGCAAGACAGCGCGCAAGGGAGTTAGATCGGACAAGAGCAATCATGGCGATGCGTAGGCTAGCACTAAGAGCAGCCGGGTTACCGAAGCCTCGCATACCATTGATTACCCCCCGAAAGTTTACGACTGGTAGCCAGCAGGTGTGTGGTTTGATGCAATCCGATTCCATGTTTTGTCCCAGTAACGTGAGGCTAACTGGCAGCTCTGGCTTCCATTCGTAGGACCCCGTTGAATTAGACCAAATCACAACACTTAGCAATGGGCTTCGAGTCGCTACTGAGTCTCTTCCAGGCCCGTTTGCCGGGGTTGGGGTCTACGTTGACGCGGGATCGAGATATGAGAACCAGGAGCTCCGCGGTGTCAGTCATATTGTTGACCGATTAGCATTTAAATCGACATCACAACGCACAGCAGATCAGATGGTTGAATCGTTAGAGGCTCTGGGCGGGAATATACAATGTGCATCCTCTCGGGAATCGATCATGTATCAATCTGCTAGCTTCAATTCTACAGTTCCAACAACCCTCGGCCTACTTGCGGAAACCATACGAAACCCGCTCATCACCGACGAAGAGGTTCAGCAGCAACTCGAAGTGGCAGAGTACGAGATCACCGAGATCTGGGCCAAACCAGAAATGATTTTACCGGAACTTGTGAATATCGCGGCGTACAAGGATAATACACTTGGGAATCCGTTGTTGTGTCCAAAGGAACGGTTGGGACAGATTACCAGATCGACAGTGGAGAAGTATAGAAGCACGTTCTTCAACCCAGAAAGAATGGTGGTTGCATTTGCTGGTGTACCTCATAATGATGCGGTTAAAATTACAGAACAGTTCTTTGGAGACATGAAAACCCAGAAGTCGCCTCTTTTGGCGGGGTTTGGATCTGAAACGTCCCTCTCTGGCGAGTCTGAAGACATTCTAACGATCCCGTCTTTATCACCATCTTCAACTACACCGCTCGAAACACCCTCGTCATCATACCCTCCGTCACCATCTTCTTCAACCTCTTCCCTTTCAAGTGTCCTGGCCAAAGTTCCATTCCTCAAAAACCTTTCCACGTCCGCATCTCACCAAGAGGCAGTTTTACCACCGGGTACTTCCTCCTTAAATCTCGACATGATAGATTTAAACCGGCCTTCGCATTATACTGGAGGATTCCTGGCGCTCCCCCCAATTCCCCCACCTCCGAACCCAGCACTTCCTCGCTTAAGTCACATCCACCTTGCCTTTGAGGCACTCCCAATATCCTCCCCTGACATCTATGCGCTTGCAACCCTCCAAACTCTTCTGGGCGGTGGTGGGTCGTTTTCTGCCGGTGGTCCAGGCAAGGGCATGTATTCAAGATTATACACCAACGTTCTCAACCAACATGGCTGGGTAGAAAGCTGTATGGCCTTTAATCTCAGCTATACTGACAGCGGGCTGTTTGGAATCTCGGCGTCTTGCGACCCAAATAGTGTCACGCATATGATAGATGTTATGTGCCGAGAGTTTCAGGCGTTGACGCAAAATTCTGGATTTTCTTGCCTTCAATTACCAGAAGTCAACCGAGCAAAGAATCAGCTTCGTTCGTCCTTGCTAATGAATTTGGAATCGCGGATGGTTGAGTTGGAAGATTTGGGAAGACAAGTGCAAGTTCACGGACGCAAGATTGGGGTACAGGAAATGTGCAAGCAGATTGAAGCCGTTACTCTTGAAGACCTTCGCCGTGTTGCTAAGCAGGTATTTACGGGCAATGTACAAAACAAAGGCAAAGGAACTGGACGACCGACGGTCGTTATTCAAGAAGGCGAGATGGAACGGACACGACTTGTTCCATTGCAGTGGGATACTATACAGGAAAGAATTGCTAAGTGGGGTTTGGGCAGGCAGTAAACTGGCGCCACAACATTTTAAGTGGCTCCGTGTTTCTTCTTGTATGTGTTTATATAACTATTTCTCTTTTTGGACTTCATGCATACAACAAACACTTTTGTACAATAGGCATAAAATAAAACATTTTAGTACCACTAGACTAGTTTGATGGTGAAAATTGATACCTAATTATTAACCCTTTCCATCGTTTAAAACAATAACCATAAACAAAAGTCCAACACTGGCTTCGAAAGCGTGGAAGTACATCATTTCAATATCACTGCTTCTGTGGCACTCCAGCCTTTTCCTTCAGGAACTGAGCAACATCTGCCAATGCGGCCTCATGAAACCGATGTTCGAGACCATTATACCGTTTCCACGTCACCTTCCAACCCAGCGCCTTCATGGTATCTGCTGCAGCTTCGCCGAGCGATGGAGCTACGATATTATCAAGGCTCCCATGGGAGAGCCAGATAGGAGTTTTGAAGGCAGTACTAACCGAATCATCCTTGACAGCAATAGCAGGTAAATCCAGAACATCCTCGCGAATATAATTAATTGCCTTCATAACTACCCGATGGCGCTCCTCCTCGGAGGGCGTCTTGTACTCGAACCCAGGTGGAACTAGCGCGGCTAGCTGCTTTTGAAACGGTAGCCAACCACTGAACCCAAAATACCCGCCCAAAGGCCCTCTACCACGCTCATCCACATAACTAAGCAAGAGCTGGAGGGATTGCGCCACGCCCTGACTATATCCCCCAATAATCACGTTCCCGGCACCAACAAGCTCGATTTCAGCATCGACAAGCGTTTGCAAAAATCGAGTGGAGTCTCTCAATCCCTCGAGATATAATTCTGTACGTTGTTCGATGGGCATAGCAAGAGGGATCTGGTCGAACCACTGCGGGAAATCTTGGCGAAGAAATCTAGCACGCCGGATTTTGGCGCTCGGAAAAATAAATTTCATGCCTGGGAACTGAGCTGCAAAGTCATATAGAATTTGTGACCGGCTCATGTCTCCCATAAAGCCAACGGATACCTCTAACCCACTGCCGCCACGACCATGGAGGATGATCATCGAATGGGTATGAGTAGTTTTGGGTGGGAAAATTATGGGCTCCGTCCATTCCACTTGATCACCAGGCAGAGTCGAAGAAGTCATAGTTATTTGTTGAGTCTCGGCCAGAAACTACTAACTAATGGGCGGATAATAGATAACTAGTTAACTAAGATGGTAGTTACTGCAATGGTGAGAGGTGTCTCAAATGGGTTGCTGCAACGTGACGGGCTCTTCAGAGGTCATTACTCTGTATTATTATAGCAGAGTCTTATGCTGAACCAAGCGAAACATAACCCAAACCATTTGATTAATTGATTCCTCAGCCTTGTTGCACATTGTACTCCTGTTCAGGTATAGCATTCCTAATTAGGTAAGGCGTCTCTTACTTGTCAATCACATGATGTGCTCAGTATTGTATCCCCTTAACACGCACTGTTAAAACTAACTAAACATAATACATACATCTTATCAAATTTTAATTCTCTCTTTTTTGCTACCTGATTACTTTACTCTTTGCCACGTCTCACATCTCAGCCCTTTGTGTATGAATATTATTCTACCTTTAGGTAGACTTGTAATAAGTCTGCTAGTTGAGCTGCATTTCCCCTTAACCCTCTAAGCTCACTTTTTTATAGGAAAGAATAGCAGAAGCTGTAAAAAGATAACTTACCTCACCTAGCAAATCACAAACTATAAGGGTGGGGGTATGCCACTAATAGAGCAGGTACTAGAGCATGCAAAGTAGCAGTAGAAGAAAAGGATATTTCATGTTTCCTTGGAACACTCCTTATTGTGCACCTTGTTACCATTGGAGTTTCCACTACTCCGATTAGTCATGTATCTTAACGTAATCCACAAGCGAGCGAGACACACAAGCAAGCGAGACACTTTTCATCTT
>JANTQB010000003.1:402390-415868 GCA_032988175.1 Myotisia sp. PD_48 | reverse complement strand
ACTATATTACAGCCACAAACTTGGCACATGAAGACTTATGAAACCAACCTCCGTACAAGAAAAGGTACCAGCTTATAAACGTGGCATCGGCGCAAGACGTTGGTAGCCATGCCTTGTCAATCACAGGTAACTAACTAGTGGTGGTGTGTGGATGAAGATGACGAGCAACGGTGTAAAGAAAAAGAAATTCCGTCCAAGTTCCCAGTCTTTGCTTCTCTCCCTCGCTTTTGTATGCATACTATCTCTCGCTCCATCTCTCTCATTTAATATATTGCAATTTTCCCATCGTTCGGGTTCCCTTTCTCACTCGATATTTTTTTTAATTTACTTAATTACTCTACTTCTTCGCTTCTGTGCTGCTCGGAAATCCACGTCCACTTGCTGCGACCACTGACTGCCATTTCAGACCTTCAATCCTTCTTCAAATTATTCGAGGCATACCGGAATTTGCATACATTCTGCGACACAAGGACATCTGTCACACTTTTCCATGGCTCGTTAGCTGAACGTTATCTGTCCAGCAATGTTTCGCCGGAAACAGAGCCAACGAAGCAATCATGCTGTAAGATACTGCTCCCCTCCATGGAATAATACCATCCATTCATCTAACGCCTCTGTTTCTAGCCTATAAATCCGAATCCTTCCCAGTCTGCTCAGACTGCCGCCCTTCAAGCGTTTCGAGCTGCGCAACCGCAAACTCCCAGCTTGTCTGCCTCTGCCGCCGCCACCGCTCTCCGAAGCCATACTCCTCCTCCCACATCCGTCAAAGATGTCCAGACAAAACGTATGCTCCAGCGACAGCTGTCTGATTCTAATGCTAGCTCAGCGGGGCTGTCCGGCCGTCCTAACCATATCGAAGGCCTACGAAGAACGAGGAGTTCGGCTTCGATGACTGGCAGGACGTTTAGGGAACAGTCGCCAGTACGAACACATTCTACGGCACACTTGAACGATATTACTCCAATACCCCCAATACCCCAGCAATATGCAATTTCACTACAGCATAGACGAACCACCAATCTAGGACCGGGATACAAGGCAATTCCGCCACCAAATGTAGGTAGAAGAGCAAGACCAGCTCCGAACTCACCTACCGAACGTCACGAACTTGAAAGAAATAGTAGTAGGGGCTCAATAAATTTCTCATACCCTATGAATGCTCGCCCAAACTCACCTCAGTTGTCGCCAACGGGGACAGGCTCAACTTTCCAACAGGGTTCTTCGCCGACTCCTGTCACACCCGCGCCCTTGAAGCAGGCATCCATGGCCACAGTACAACAAGAGAAACCGGGGCCTACGCAGAGGAAGAAGAAGAAGAAGAAGAAGCAGAAACCAATTTCTGACAAGCCGCCACCACCAAACAAACTACTTCTGTCAAATGCTCATGTCAAGCTTGCAACCACGCCGGGGACAATAGATTCCATCCATACTCAAACCCCCGCAGCAGTTCCTGCCATTGTCACCACAAAAATCAAGAATGCTAATTCACAGCTACGCCACGAGGACGTTTTGAAGAAAGAGGGTTTGCGAATGGAGCCGATACCTCAGTACAAAGCTGCACCGACATCAAGGGGCCGTACAGAGTCAGAGGATATTAGAGGAGTACCTTCCAGCAATAGTGCAGTAACTGCACATGTCACTCCCAAAGATTCGCCAACTATTCGTGCAATCAACTCTAGTGAGACAAATACTGCGAATGGACAGAATATTAGCATTTCGTCGAACACAACTACTGGGCTGAAGAAAACAAATCAATTGGATCAAATGCATATTGAAAAAAGTGATCAGAAATCAGAAACAACGGATATACAGCCAGATCAAGAATCACAGTCATCCGTGAACATCACCAAAACATCGTTGAAGCAACCCCCTTTGGATGGCAGACGACAATCTTTAAGCCCAAACCGATATACCCGATTTTCCGAGAATCTAGAAATCCCTGATTCAGACCAAAACTTGCATGTGCCTCCCCCTAGATCTATGTCACCTGCTAAACCAGCATTAAAGACCCCTGTCTCACTTCAGCGCGCTCGATTACCTGCACACTGGCGAAACTCTGTCGATGCATTTAGCGAAACATCTGAGGGAACATCGGTGATTTCAGATGAGGGTTTGAGAGTGGCAAGGAAGAAGAAAAATGCCAAAGTAACGTTTGAGGATGAAACTGAAACGGCAGGCCATACTCTTAGTCCTCCTACATCCCCTGAGTCTCCCCTACATAATGGACAGAAGGGTTCAAACCTCCCATGGAATGAGGCAATTGTGCGAACAGTGTCTCGTAGGGTTGGCGACGATGAATTGGATAAAGGTTTAGAGCCGAGACCGGCTCTCCCATCTTTCGGTAGTATACGTGAAAAAAGGCCCTCCACAAAGGATGCTGATGTTGATCAAAACCACACGGCCAAGGGTTTGCAACTGGGCCATGTACATTCGTCAAACGACCATGTCATTGGAGGGCTTCTTATTGGGATGGATATGCGAGGGCAACCCCAAAGAAACTTTCAACATTCGAATGACCCATTGCCCCCTGAAGTGACAACTGTGAATGGCACTGGCTATAGCTCCAGTTCAGAGGACGGTTTTGAAAGCTATGAAGGCGCCGATCTCCGTTACTTTCCACCGCGAATCAGCCACGCAAATTCATACCCCAAGCGAGGGTGTCTTAAAAAAACAGAATCGAGTATAGTCCAACTCTCAGACGAACAGGTACGGCAGGCCCAGCATCCAAACCCCACCATCCAGATTCAACCTGCTACACCGGCCCAAGACTGTATAGAGACATTTTCTGCTTCGTTGGCAACAACCACTGCAGGGGATATGAGCAGTGATACCAACGGAGCTGGAAGAACAAACGAGTCTACTCATGTGCAGGATACCAGCGGGGTTGATGATAAGGTAGAAGTCATTGCTCCAGTCTTACAACTGGATAACCAAATATACCGAGTCGATCAGAGTGAGTCAGATGATTCTGGTGATAGTGTTTATAGCGATGCTGTCGAAGATCTCTCTGAGCTTGACCTTGATGCTTTTGGCTCTATCGATGCAATTGTTGACAGTCCCATTGCCAAATCGCATGTTCGTTCTCTCTCGGAAGCAGTAGAAGATCAGCAACTTAAAATTCCCGCCATAGCTACGGCTATTAATCCAACTCAGAAGCCAGAAAGGCAGTTATTTGAAGGACGCTCAACCAAGACAAACCTCTCTTTTGATAAAACTCGTCAAAATGGGACAGCAACGGCCTCAAATTTCGGTTCTCAGCATCATGATTCTTCTCCATACCAGAACGCGCCTGAACGCACGGCGATACATGGACTTGAGCAGAACCGTGATACCCAAGTTTTAAACCGACTGTCTGAACAAAAAATCAAGTCAAAGTACGTTCAAGCTCCCGGCCGAACGCTGTCTCAAAGGAGTGATTCGTCTAGCAGCATTAAACGACCTGGGAGACCGCGGCCTGCTAGACGTTATACACTCCGACAAAGTATGCGAGACGGACAAGCCGGTGGTAGGGAGGTGCTTTCTGACGGAGGGATACAAGATCACTTAGAACGGTTGCCTTCTCATCGTCGACCCTTCTCCTCTGGAGATGCTGGGATATCTATGAGAACAACGATGCGCAACCCCAGCCAAGGTTCCCACTCAAAAAGCTCCTCCTTCGCAGGATTCGGAAAATTCACAAAGTCAAAAGGGTTCCCTGGCCGTAATCGGAAGGATCCGGCGAAATTCAGATCTAGATTTGAAGACTCTAGCGACGACGAATCTCACTATAGTGAATTCAGGCCTGTTCGAGGGATTCCTCGCACTAAAAGCAGATACGACGGAGACTCTACCGATCTAGATGATAGCTCCGATAATGAAACCCCTCGCAGTCAAAGCATCCGGCGTGGTCGGCCACATAAAGGAACCAGTATGACTCATCAAGACCCTGCTGCTGTTGCTGCTGCTGTAGCAAATATCATAGCTGCTAAGGAAACTGGGTCGATGGCCAGGGCTTCCCCAGCTATGGTTAACAAAGAAGTAGATGACGTCTTTCAGTCCACCGCAAAGAAACCAAGTGCTGGCTTGTTCGGTCGGCTTGGCTTGTCAAAGCACAAACGGAGGCATGGAGATACGAGGATCCAAAAATCAGAGCTTGAAAGCGCTGCAAGGAGAGACACGCCGCTTGAACGGTCTCGGTTTGAGCTGGAACAGTCAAAAGCTACACCGAAGCAGCAGCCCAGTCTTGGAAGGGTCGCATCAGTTAATGGTCGTGTTGTCACAGAGCAACCGCCAGATAAATGGCGCCCGATAACCCCAAAGCTTCAAAACAGGCTCAGCAAAGCGTCACATAAAAAAGGACCTGATTCTTGGGCCAGCCATGGGTACGGAACTGCCATGCCATCATTTTCGCCCACCTCGACAATCAATGCTCCAGCCATCCAGAAACGAGGCCCTCCCACACCTGCCCCACAGTACAATGACAACCCCAACAGCGATAGACCTTATACTTCCGATGGATTGTACGAGTCTCGTACACGAGCAGAGCCGGGTGGGATAAATAATCCGCTCGAGCCGCACGTGGTGAAGCCGAAATGGACGTCAAGGCTACTACACTCAGGACGTGCACCAGAACACATAGTTGATGCAAGCTCTGTGGTATCTGACGTCGGCCCTTCAATGGGCACGATGGTTTTAAATCGAGAAAAGAAAGCCAGATTCCCAAGGCTCAAGAAAGCTTTTGGGTTGCGATAAGGCTTACATGAAAATGAAATTATGAAATATCTATTTACTTTCTCTATTTGGTGCAGGCCTCCTCTCTCTCTTTTCCTGCTTTCTTTCTTTCCCTTCTGTTGTTTTTTTACAATATAAATTATTCCGACGAACAGGTTTCGGCCGTTTATTACCCTATGTCTTTTTCCCCCCTTTTCTTTGTCCAATTTATTATTTTTTTGGTTTAGCTTCTGCTTGATGCACCTGTACATGACTTGCTTGGTATACACTGGGAATCGAGGTGGTAATATGGTGTAATTAATGTTGGCGGTTATAGCGGCGTGGGAGTTTAGTATCGTCCTTTAGCGGATAAATTGTTGTGGTCATATATATATATTAAGATTCTTAATATCCGCATAAACTTTGGTTTTCATTTTCTATTTGTGCCGTTGTGCATCTAACTTTTAAGGAAGTCTAACAGAAATAAATAATCGAACATACGAAGAAATTAGATTTAAAATATTTATCTTCGCCCCACGAATTATTAAACGGACAAAATCTAAATAATTATTCCAAACATTTCCCTAGACATTAATACCATTGCAGGTGCACATTTGATACCTTGAAATACGCTGGCAATGAGGATTCGACGCTTCGAGCCAGCGGATCTACGCTCGGCTTCCGTTGTATCAGTGGAAGCATTGATGGAAGATATTCTTTACGCGCTTCTCAACCCCAAACGAAAAGAATACCCTGATGAATTCCGAGCCGGGTTTGAGCGGAGGCTCCGGGCGGAATCAGTAACTCCTGGGTTTGTGCTGTACGTGGCTATTACGGATTCCAAGGATGAAGGAGAACCTAACCAAGTAATGGGGTACGCCATCTGGGAGAGAAGAGGACAGAGTCCAGAAGCCGGAGGATGGAAGGCTGAGAATGAAGGCGTATGGACTGGTACGTTTTCGCATAAGTTTGGCATAAGTTTGTTGTGCGCCTATTAGCCATAATGACATTAATATCTACAGTGATCAAGTACATGTACCACACTCTTCAGAACAACATGATAGACTACTTTGAGTTAGACAAAAGCAAGGACGTACGTGCATCGGTTCGATTCACAGAACAATCAAAGGGAACTTTCGCATCACCCATTTTCTCAGAAATGTGGTACCTTTCTCTCCTTGTGGTGGACCCAAGGTATCAGCGTCGAGGAGTAGGGAAAATGCTGGTCCAATGAGGAATAGAGCAAGCCAGGAAGGAAAAGGTCCCTATCGGACTTCAGGCGAGTCCTCCAGGGAAGAGCTTGTATGGGAAACTTGGATTCAAGGTGATTAGAGAGAGGCAATGGAGTGAAGGGTTGGGATCTGATGTGATCATGGTTTGGGAACCAGAAGGGTTGGGAGAGGAAGAGAGCTGGGTTAAGAGAGCAAGTGCTAGTTAAATGTATCCATGATCTGGTTTATCAATTTTACTTCTGTCTCATAGTTTTCACTCCATAAAGGGGGCCTATCTCACGCATCCCAGGTAGGTCTTCAACAGGTCATATGGATGACTCCATAGAATATGCCAATGAGCACCCGTGACAGTTGATGGTAACGATCCTAGACAACGCATCAATATACATATCGACATATATACCAGGGGAGGGCGTATACTGATACGCCATTTTGAGACCAAGCCGATTCACCACTGACTCGTTAAGCGCTTTACTTTGTGCTTCAGTGGTTGTATATGTGATCAAATTTCCGTCGATATCCTGAATGAGCGGGGAAACGGATAAAAGCACCTCTGTTAAACCCGCCATCTGCAGGTCCGTTCTGGATCAAGTTGAAACATACAACACGGAGTATATGTTAACTGTGTAGAACAAGAAGGCCTAAAAGAGTATCGTTGTATATCTGTAGATAGTTCACCCATAATTTGAATGGCGAATGTTTCAGATCAAGAACCGTGTTACAGCTACTCCGTATGTTATAGAAAATCCATCTCAATCAATGGGGTGGAAGCAGAATTCACAAGAGCAACAGCGTTTTCTTAGCATGTTCTTGGGACTCCACTTGAAACCACAGTTGTGAAACCAGCCATCACGCTCAAATCCCGGCTTCGATCTAGAACTCCAAGGCTAGAAAATGGAAATAATCGGGCTCTCTCCCTGCGGAAGATCTCAGTTGTTCAACTTCGTGTGCCTTGGGAGGATTCCAGGGCAAGGGAAAGAGATGTGTGTCTGGAGTACGGAGTACTCCCTCTCTGTACAAGAGAGTATCGACAAAGGAACAACAAGGGGCAAGGGATACCCCAGCAGCCACACATGCCTTCATCTGGACAAAACCGTCCATCTTTCGTTAACTTTCCTCCTGGCGAATTTGTTGAGCTAGGAGACGGGCTGAAAAAAATAATTGCATCAGGTCATGCCCGTATCTCACTCTCCAACGTACCAAGCCCTTATTTTTCCTTTTGGAATCGTCCGGAACGGGCTTGCTTACTCCGTAGAGCTTTTCCAAGCTATCATCACACCGTATTCATGTATCCCCATCCAGTTAACTTTTTTATTACTTTTTCCTCCATTCCAAGCCACATCTGAGCTGGCCACATGATCATTCCCGTCGCCTTCGTGTCCTCCATGCTCCAGCCAGTGTGGATGGGTGTAGATTAAAAGCCCAAAGGACAAGCATGCTCCTTTCTGCTATTAGTCTGGCTCCCTGACATACCATGGATCGGCTATCGTTCCCGTATCCTGCCTCCTGCTACTAATTCCGCTTTTCTTCAAGCCACCGGCTCACTTGCCGCACGTTTTGTTGGATTCAAAACACCTCGTGTTTCCGTCGCCCTGTGCTTGTTCTCTTTCCGGTTCTGAGGTGTCTCTGACCTGGGGATGCTCTGTATATACCACCATACTGGTACATCCATAACGACGCGCCATTGAACGCTTCTGTTCTTGTTTCATCATAAGCGCGATTTGGGCCACCTTCGCCCTGGTTCTATTTTCGAACCAAGCCGTTTATTATCTGTTGTTCATGCTCACCCGCCGGCTCATTCGGTCTTACGGTTTTACAACCCCGGATCCTGACCACCTGGGTCGCCATAGATGTAGCATTGAAGAAGGGCGACAAGAAGGCGGAGGACCTTGATTGGGGGATTGTTCTTTTATTTTTATTTTTTATTTTCATCGTTATTCATCGTTATTTTTTTCACAAAAGGCGTCTAACAAACCAGACAGAGAACAGAGAAAGAGGCGACACGGAGATTTCCCCTTTCCCGCCCTTTCACCGTAATTCTCAATCATCATTTATCTAGCCCAGCACGTCCTTATTAATGTAGCCGGCTCGACTGCATTCTGGGCAACCTAACTTGACTGACCTGACCTGTACTCCATCAACACTACCAACAACCATCCCGACTTCAAGCCCTATTTCTATCTCACTTTTATTTCTTTCTCTTGTCCAGCTGCGAGTGGCCGGTCTCCGATCGTCCTGGTCAGCCGGACACTGCACGTGAAACACTACTCACCAGACATCCCTTTTTCCTTCTTATATCCCATCCCTACGCCGGTGACCCCTTCATCTCCAGGCACCACAACCCCAAACAGGAAAGATAGAAAGAAAAGAAAAGTGATTCCCCGCCGTGCATTCTTTGTTGACTGGTGCTCTGTCATCTTAAAAAAGAAAAGAAAAGTACACAGTATCCGTCGATCATGCCTTGCAATTGAGCCTGCGTTGACAACAACCAAACGCCCCTTCCGAACCTTTTCTTCGACTCCCTAAATATTGGGCCTCCGCTCCAGGGCACTCTTTTACCCGGTGGCATGTCCTTTTAGTATCCTGTGCCTGCCTGGAATCTTTGTTTGATTCGATCTTCCCTCCCCAAGGGAAGACGTAAGGGGTTTGTCATGACGGAGGCTTTGCCAAATGGAATCGTCTCAAATACTAGCGAGATCAGCTCTGAGCTCAAGAATACTGATCACGTAGAAGTTGAAGATGTTGCGCGACTCTGGAAAGGTATGCAGCTCATATCCTAAATGCAAGGATGCCATGCCCGCCCTGTTTTCTTCTCTGACCAGGTTCAGTGTACACCACAAATAGAACCACTCTCGAGAGAGATGCGGGAAGACGGCTAGAGAATCTTTTCTGGCGGATTTGGAGCAATGGCCGTCTCAGCAAAACAATATCAGGATACACCTTAGCTCACTTGTTTATAAAAATTTCAGAGGGGGATTCCTCCGAGGACAACGAATGGTTTTCCGATGGAAGAGAAGTATGCATTTTTATTATCGTTTTCTGCTCACCTCAAGAGACCAACGAGTATATGTGCTATTCATCAGTATTCTGACTAGCATTTACGTGCATCCAATTCTAGAATGGAAATGAAGCTTCAGAAGCCACCCCCATTAATAATTCCCTGGACATTCATGAGCCTCCGGGTCATGATTCGGTTTATCCTTCAGACCCAGCCGCTATTCGGAACACAACATTGACTGCATCCATTGAGCAGCACAGGGACATGGAAAGGCCAATTCTCCCACCGTCGATATTAAAGAACCCGCTTCGAAGTATGAACGCAGATACAGATAATTCGAGCAGCCCAACTAGTAGCGTTGACAAAGGATCTATCATTAGCTCGTCCTCAAGTGAATACCTAGACGGTCAGAACCCCAGAACTATCCTCCCACGCCCAAAGCAGAAAAAAGCATCATTTGCAGTCGAACTTACAACATCCCATGAAGCCCCAGTATGTATTCCGATGAGAGCGGAGCATACCTTCCCTTCCTCTCAGGCTTCTGAAGATGCTGGCGTGATACGGCCTGAATCACCGCCGCTGAAATTCAGGAGTCCATTCGATAACAGCAGCATAAAGGATTGTAAGTGTTTCACTCCCCCCCTCGTTACCATATTCTACATATGTTGAATTGAGCATTTTTTAACAACATATGTATTTCTGTATAGATTATCAAAGACAGGAAGGCCGAGCCCATTTTACTCACCCCCGAGGTACCAATTTACCTCCAAGTCCACAATTTAAACACCCCTTTGAGCCAGATGATCAGTTAGAAGAGGATCGGTCGGAAGGGGGCTTACACGATTACGTTCCTTCTCAAGCATCTAATCCCACGGTTATCTCACGAAATAAAACCCCGCATGAATCTTTACAGAGCTCACTAACCCCGACTACTTATTCGAATTCCCAATGTGGAACCAATCAACAATCTCCACAGTGCCAGCCGTCAAGTGCTTCGCTTGTTGAAAAGGGTTTCCGCGCCAAATTTGTCAAGAAACAAGCAATGGAGTCGCACGTCTCGTCGCTAACCAATCTTATGGAGCATCAACACCTCCAAGACCATTACAATCGTCGGAATGCGTCTAAGAAGCCCATGTTAACATCCACCACTCCATCTACTTCGTCTTCTTTGTCAATACCTAGGACTACACCATCCACACAAGGTTTCAACTCTGTGCAACCTAGAGGAGACCCCAGCACATCAAACTTAAGAACCCAGAGCCGTAACAACTCGCCAAAATCATCAAGAACTTTGGCAACTCAATATCAACCCGACGATATATCCAGCAGCACAAGTACAGTTATTCATATCCGTACCACCCCAACAAAGGCAAATCCTAAGACTCCTTCCCCAACCACTGTGGTTTTGTCTACATCTCCAAGACCCGTAGCGTCCCAGCAAAGCCAGTTGACTAGGATGATTGAAAGGGAGAACCGGACAGGATAGGGCCCGAGGGAGAGATGGTGAAACAGAATAATAGAAAAAAAAACATAAACATAAGAGAACTAGCGCCCAAGCGTTGCTAATCCTCTCGGCCCTCAGTATATCTATCTAATTAGTAGGGAATACACATTTCTTTGCCTTTTTTTCCTTTCTTTTTTTATTTTGAAGGTATTATACTATAGCCTTCATCTGCTTGGGTACGGTTACTGTGTTAGCATCAGAGCTATTCTAGGTACCCTACTCTAGACAATTGCTTATGAGTGGTGCATTATGGATATCTATATAAAGACCTTGAAGGGCTCTCTCCTATGGTTCCCCTTCCTATAGTTACCATGCAGTTGTAGGGCTATTTATGAACGGCTAAACCGACATTACCATCTTATTTCGCCCATACGAAGGAATGCAATATTAGTTATTCCTTGCTTCTCGTAGATTTTGACAAATCACAAGTCGCTTGCACATTTTAAAGACAGGAGGTCCAATTGAATAAATGAAGATAGCTTTTTTGGTCTATTCAGTCCTTTTGGTAATATGTAGGTTGGGTGGAAAGATTTATAGCCGTGGAACAATGAGTGACAGGGTGCTAACTGGGAAAAAAAGAGTCAAGAAAGGATGAAAATATGTACATTTAACGGATGTAGCTTGCCAACACTTGTCAACACAAATAGAAGAAATAGATAACACAGCGAGTATTAAAAAAGTCTCCCGGTATATATATAATATATATATGTATGTAAATATGCCATGCGGAGATTCAAAAATCTTCAAATAGATCTTCGTACTTGTCTTTCATTTCATCTGTGTAAGGGGTTTGAGTATCCGGGTCAGGAGGATCAGGATATTCTTCGAAATTGGCCGCGTCAGCTGGGTGATTTATCTGTGGTACAATAGGCCCTTTCACGGTTCGACGATATAAGCCGTCCCAATTTATACCTTCAAAGAATGGATGGTCCATGATTCGTTTGGTTCCCCCAGATATATATCCCAATCGCTCAGATGGGTTTACCTTGCATAGCGCCCTAACGATGTCCTTGGCTGTCTGTGGCATATCCTTGGGGAACCGAAGTTTTCCCTCCACAATTTGTTCATAAATTGCCATCGGACTGGGATCCCAAAATGGTGGCTGACCGACAAAGAATTCATAAATCAAAATTCCCAGAGCCCACCAGTCAACAGCAAGGCCATGCCCGGAATTCTGTATAACTTCCGGGGCAAGGTATTCCGGTGTACCACACAACGTGTATGTTTCCACATCGTAGAGTTCTTTCGCAAATCCAAAATCGACCAATTTGATGTGCCCTTCGCTATCGAGGAGAATATTTTCAGGCTTGAGGTCCCGATATGCAATTCCTTGCATGTCATGGAGATAGACAAGAACCAGCACTATTTCTGCAGCATAAAATCTGGCTGTGGATTCATCAAATCGATGGGCTCGACGAAGGTAGCTGAAAATTTCTCCACCTGGACAATACTCTTGCTATAAAACCAAATCAGCGGAGGGGATTCTACTAGTGCAATGCCGTAATCACCCAGCAAAACAAACTCTGAGAACTGAACTGCCAGCTCCGGGGTCAGACAAGGGACTAAAGCATACCAGCATATAGAGACACTCGTTATCGGCGAAAGTGGTGATTAACATTGGTATGAATGGATGTCCAGCAACCCTGAATAAGCATTTAATCTCATTTCGGACATGTTCAACCTGTTTCAGTTTGATAACTAGGAATTAAAGAGCCAATGTTAGTAGGTTGATCATGTAACGACCTCGCTCGAAAGAGGGTTTGCAGGAATTAAACTAGCTTACCATCAGCTTTCCGGAGTACTTTCAGAGCGAAAACGCCGTCCTTGTGGTCTTCAGTATTTTTCAACCTCACCAACCATACACGTGCGAAGGTGCCTAGAATAAAAAAAAGAGGATAAAGCGTCAGAAATTACAATATAAAAACAAACGTCTTAGGTAGTAGATGGGCGGCCACATTTTCAAACCCAAGACATACCAGTTCCTAGTGTTTTAACCAATTGAAAGTCATCAATGGTCAATCGTCGGTCCGGCAATGTGGCAAACTGTTTCGCCCTGTTTCGAACGATGTCGTCTGGTGTTTTCGGTCTTGATGTGGATGTTTGGGAGAGATTGAGATTCTTCTCAATCTCGTTGGCCACAGAGCCTAGGTGTGGCTTTTCAGGTGGAGGCTGCGGTAGCTGTTGTTTCATCATTCTCCGTCGCCAGGTTCGAGATTGCAGCGAAATGCGACGGATAAAATATAGATACCACTGCTACCCTGAGTGAAGAAAATAGAAGGATCTGTTCCCTGTTTCTTCCCTACTCTTCTCTAGCTCCAGTTTAGGTCACCATTCCCGACGGAGCAGCTATTGCCGGTCAGATGTAGAATATATGTGGTGTTTGGACGGAATCGTTTCGGGGAAGCCGGGAGTTAAGCTATGGAGTGGCGGAAAGCTCATGTACTTGGCCCAATTGACAGTAGAAAAGATCTGGGGACCTGGCACACAAGGAAAGAGTCACAGATAAATTTGCCAGGCATTTCGAGGGGTGAGGCAAGGTCTCAAACGGTGAGAGATGTTTCGATGGCCACGAAGAACTAACTGGTCGTTGTTTAGAGTGCGACGCAACATCACTCTGACGTTATGTGGGCGCGGGGCAGAATCGGAGCGGGAAGGCGGTGTCACGGGTCATGCCAAGGAGCGGGCATCAAAAGTCCGACGAAAAAAGCCCGCCCTTACTTACGTTTGCCATGGTTTAAAAGTCTTGTTGCTGGGGATATAGAGAGGTCAAGATGCGGGCACGGGTGTGGTCGGGGCGGATTACAGAGGGTTAGAGATGATCTATTTATTCAACTGGAGAGAAAGGGATGTCTATCTAGCCTTGGTATTCGTGGTGTTAAAATCCACAACATTGGGTTTTAGGGCTGTACAAGACCTATGTAGATACTAATACATACGCGTAGCCCCGAAAACAGTCCTCTGTAAATAGAAGTCCTCGAAATATATACAAAGGTATGCTAGATTGGTATAATTCCTGCTCCTTTTCCAAAAAAAAAAAAAAAAAAAAAAAAATAAA
>JANTQB010000003.1:369926-402380 GCA_032988175.1 Myotisia sp. PD_48 | reverse complement strand
TGGGAGGGGATATAAGTGTTCTTATACAGAGAATATTTTGGGTCCCCCCCACCAGTGAAAGGGGAAAGAGACTAAAAAAAAAAAAAAAAAAAAAAAACAAACCAATCAGAAAGAAAAAATAAGATTAAAACAGAGCGCGAACTTGAATGCCGGAATAATAGAGAAATATTCAGAAAAATTTTATGCTTTGCTCTTTGAATTTAGGATTAAACCAACAATCAGACTAAATACCAAAATGTTAGCAAAGTCAACTTTGATATTCGCCCCGAAACTGTGTAGCAGATAAAGTAGTGCTTACCCATATAGACCTAACACTTCGCCAAAAATTAATATCAAAACCATGCCCACAAATACTCTCGACTGTTGCATATATGAACGAGTACCCTAGATCGAATGTTACTTAAGTCAACCCAAAGAAGATCGATAGTAACTGCAACTTACCACGTCGCCAACAATCCCAATCGTATAGCCAGCAGCTAGACCGGCAAGACCAACAGATAACCCAGCGGCGAGATGCAAAAACGCACTATTGGGAGATAAATTTAGTCCACCTGTTCACTCACACCCACGTAAATTGAAAGACATACGCATATAGACTGTAATTCTCAGGTGGTGGCCCGATATCACCGGAAATAAGGACGGCAACGACAAGCCCATAGACAGCAATTATACCAGCCATGACAACCGGAACCAAAGACTAATAAACCCTCCCCAAAGTTAACGGATAAGTTCGGCCAGTCAAACCTGGATCGAAAGAGACCATAGTGGTGGGTGATCTCTTGCCTTCATGATTAAGTCTGGTCTATATGTTCCAACACCTGCAATCCCAATCCCCGCCTTTGCTGTGCCATATGCTGCTCCGATTGCTGGGAAGGATTATTATGTTAGATAAGGTGCTAGTTTTTGTGATAGAAATCGAGGGATATAGTATGTCATACATCCGAATATCATCTTTGCAGGCAGGAAACGTTAGCCAGGCATTCATCGGTATGAAATAGAAATATAGAGTGTTCGGGACTTACAGCAGACGCTACTCCGGCCTATTCCAGAAAACAATAATGGTTAGTTCGGTGTTTTGTTTGCAGGTGGTAAGAACTGTTGAAAGGAAGACCAACCATCCCGATAAACGGGGCGAACTTAGGGGCAAGCTCGCTATCGGCCATTGCGTTTGGTATATGTTTAGTATAGGACAAAGTTTTAGGGTATTCGCGATCAGTTAGATATTTGTATGGAGTGAACGTCAGCTCCAGGCAAGGTGGTCAGGCCGGGATTCGATGGTTAGGTTGTATGCACGAGGGGTCCTTAAAAGTCGTCGGGATAAAGAGAGAAGAAAGTGAATTACAATCCTAGAGCCTACCGACGGACGGGAGCTCGCGTTGGTCTTTATTAGCGTGTTATTTCTCTCTGTTGCAAGCTATCTAATTCGATAGAATGTCCCAACTTCAACAAGCGTTCCTGATCTTCGTCACGTGCCACTGGCCTTCCAATCCAGCTTGGTACTTCTGAGGTATCGAAAATTACTAGCAGTACTGGTTGGCGTGGCGTTATAACAGGGGGGTCATGGTCAGCGTCGAAAACCGAGCCCTGACCCCAATAAAACGCAGCATATTCCGATACGACGGTGCCTGTGTTACGGGGCTTGGCGCCAGCCGAAGTCACTGGGTCGCCCTCTTTCCTGTATGCTTGGCCAGGCCGGTGACAAGGGAAGGGATTCTGGTGTCCATCCAACCAACTCGAACTTTGACATAAACAACTCCTCTCACTCACTCACTCGCTCTCCCCCGATTGCGCTGTGTCGGTCTCTCGTGTTCATTCTCTCATTCTGCATTCGGGTTTCCTGGGATCCTCCTTTTCCTCGGTTTGAGGCTACTCGGCTCGTTCTAAACCAACTTCTCTACAGCAACCATCCGCAATGAAGGAACTCATGTTATAAGCCCTCCCGGAAATACGATTCACCTCCCTGGGTAAAAAAAAAAAAAAAAAAAAAGAAAAATCCCTTACGATCTTCATGCGCTACGTGTGGAATCTTTGAACCGCTACTGTACGTTCTACATTGCTTGTCTTCCTAACCATAGTTACGAGAAGTTCCGAGATTAACTGTTTCAAAAAGAGCAAGAAAAAGCATGAAGAAGTGAAGCGTTCTGCAATTTACCAATCGGAACATTCCTTTCTTGCCATTTCGTAAAAACATCAGTCCCTCGATTTGAACACGCTGGATTTTAGTACCATCAAGATACGGCGTTTGCTTCATCGTCGCAGACTGCCTGAGTAGAAGAGCTGGATATCGTAATGGCGGATTTTGGGCCCGAACAAGGACGGAATTACCGGCCTAACCCTCGTGGAAATGCTTCTGCATATCAACGAGATGCTGCCTTCTCAGAAATTTTCGGAGGAACTCCTCCTCCAGGCCGTTCACAAACAATGACGTCCCAGACTCCCCATTTTAGCCAACAACGGGCACACACAATGACTTCTAATAGCGCGGACGCCTATATGCAGCCTCGAGCACCCCCTGGGCCCATGCGACAATCCCATGGAGGCTACTCGCAGCAGGCTCCCGGTTCGGGATACCACAACCCTCAATGGCAGCCAAATGGATCTGCTCCTCCACCCCACAATCAGTATCGTCCACCACACCCCTCCCGTCCTTCTCGTCCACCTGATCTTCAAGATCCCCGAAATGCCCCAAGGCCTTATCCCGGACGTCCCCAGTACCCGCATCCTCAACGCCTAGACTCGCGACCGGGACCTGTGCCTCCTCAATACAATCTGCCACCAAAACTCTCTAATCGACCCCCTCCACCCCCTGCTTTGAATTCAGATGGGTATCGGTCACGTTCTATGGCAGGCCCAGGTGGCCCTCCGATGTATCGACCTCCCCCAAGCCATATGAACCCTGTTCCGACCAGCGCTTTCCGTCATCAACCATATCCTGCGGGCTCACGAACAGCGCAAGGTAGAATGATTCCCGAAAGGCATGATAATGAACGTGCAATGTCAATGAGCTCGTATGCTAGTGACCGTGAGTATGCTCACACAATAAGTTCTGGAAGAGTGGTCCCTGGCAGAAGGAGAGAATCTGGTCTCGAGCGGGAACAAGTAAATCAGCATCGTATGGAACATGGGTATATGGACCAGCCTATGGGAGCACAACCCCAACCGACTCTCCATTATCCTGAATCACCCGTCAGCCAGGACCAGCAATCCCGGATTAGACATCCTAGCGAAAGTTCTGTCAATTCCCGCACTCTATCTATGGCTTCGACTGTCGCTCAAGACCGCCACAACAGTATACAATCCAAGACCCCTTCAACTAACTCTTCATCTTATCCTATGCAAGGCTCCGGTGCCGTAACCTCGCACCGTAGATCACCCTTGGCCTATCCTGCCCTGCTCTCACGGGTTGCGGAGGTTTTCAAGGAAAGAGTTTCAGTTGGAGAACGTATTAAGAATGACCTGGCCTACAACAACGCATTCACGGGAGCTGAAGCTGTTGATTTGATCTCATATATCATAAAAACCACAGATCGAAATCTGGCTTTGCTGTTAGGGCGTGCATTGGATGCCCAAAAATTATTCCATGATGTCACATACGATCACCGTTTGCGAGATGCCCCTGGGGAACTTTACCAATTTCGAGAGACTATCGGAGAGGAATCTCCCATTAGCGAGGTGAACGGTGTCTTCACACTTCTAACTGAATGCTACTCTCCTACTTGCACACGGGATCGACTGTGCTATTCGATCGCTTGTCCTAGGCGATTAGAGCAGCAAGCAAGATTAAACCTCAAACCGCTACCGGGTTTACGGCCATCTGCATCTAAGGGTAGTTTGCATGATCAAGATGAAAGTGACGATCAGAAGCTATGGATCAACATGGTGCCGAAGGAGATAGCCGATGGTCTCGATGATCGTGAGAAAAAACGACAGGAAATCATCTTCGAGATTATGTATACGGAGCGCGATTTTGTCAAAGATTTGGAGTATCTGAGAGACTTCTGGATGCGACCTCTACGTTCTCTGAGCAACGCGACTTTGTCTCCTATTCCTGAGCATCGACGCGAAAAATTCATACGAACAGTATTTGGGAACTGCTTGGAAGTCTTGAGTGTCAATTCTCGATTATGCGAAGCATTGAATGCACGCCAGAAAGAGAATCCTGTGGTCAAAACTGTTGGTGATATCTTTCTCCAGTTTGTACCTCGGTTTGATCCATTTATCCGATATGGTGGCAATCAGCTTTACGGGAAATATGAATTTGAAAGAGAACGTTCTTCAAACCCTGCATTTTCTAAATTTGTTGATGAAACTGAACGATTGAAAGAATCCCGCAAGCTAGAGCTGAATGGGTATCTGACCAAGCCAACTACTCGACTAGCTCGATATCCGTTGCTACTCGAAAACGTGGCTAAATACACCGCTGATGACAACCCAGACAAGGAAAATATCCCCAAAGCCATTGGTTTGATACGTGATTTCCTATCTCGTGTGAATGCAGAGAGTGGTAAATCAGAGAACCACTTCAACCTTGTTCAACTCAACACTGCCTTAAAATTTGCTCCTGGCGACTATGTCGATCTGAAACTCACGGAAGAGAACCGCCAGATGCTAATTAAGATGGCATTCAAAAAAGGGCCTACGGATTCAGCAGAGGTTACCGCATACTTGTTTGATCATGCTGTGTTACTAGTCCGTATCAAATCGGTGAATAAACGAGAAGAGTATCGAGTATATAAAAAGCCTATACCTTTGGAGCTTCTCGTGATTGCGCAGATGGAAGAAGTTATACCGAGACTCGCCCTCGCTAGGCGTCCCACAGCTAATCTCATGGGCGCGCCCGCCACCGCCAAAGACGGCTTCCCAATTACCTTCCGCCATCTTGGTAAAGGTGGTTATGAGCAAACGCTCTATGCCACTTCGCAAACTCAAAGAAAAAGGTTCATTGAACTAGTAGAGGAGCAGCAGCGGAAGTTACGAGAAAGGAATAGCAACTTTTATTCTAAACACATCCTCTGCGAAGGCTTCTTTGGCTCTATCAACAGGGTGAACTGCCTAGTTCCAATTGGTATGTATTCTGCGATTTCAATTAACATGGATTAAATGTTCACTCACTAACCGACAACTAGACGGTGGCCGGAAACTGGTGTACGGAACCGACAATGGTGTCTATGTGTCCGAACGTCTTCCGAAAGATAAATCTTCACAGCCAAAACGTGTTCTTGAAGCCAATGCGGTAACCCAGATTGATACATTAGAGGAATATCAACTGTTGCTAGTTTTAGCAAACAAGACTCTTGGCTCCTACCCGCTCGACGCATTGGATACGAGTGATAACCAGAGTGCTCTGGCACGACGGCCAAAAAAGATTCAGGGACATGCAAACTTCTTTAAATCTGGAATCGGCTTGGGCAGACACCTGGTGTGCTCCGTGAAGACATCCACGTTATCAACTACGATAAAGGTGTTTGAACCTATGGATAATCTTGCTAAAGGCAAGAAGAAACCGCTAAGCAAAATGTTTCAGAGCGGCCAAGATGCGTTGAAACCATTTAAAGTAAATATATGCACTCTGACCGTATACATGACCTAGCCTTGCTAACGTTAATATCTTATCCAGGAATTCTATATTCCCGCCGAAGCATCTTCTGTCCACTTCCTTAGATCAACACTATGCGTAGGATGTTCACGTGGTTTCGAAGTCGTTAGCTTGGAAACAACAGAACGACAATCCCTCCTAGACCAAGCGGATACCTCGCTTGATTTTGTTGCTAGAAAAGAGAGTGTCAAGCCAATCCATATCGAGAGGCTGAACGGAGAGTTTCTACTGAATTATTCGGACTTCTCCTTCTTTGTGAATCGCAACGGGTGGCGAGCCAGGCCAGATTGGCGAATTGCCTGGGAAGGAAATCCGACATCATTCGCCCTGTCCTACCCATACATTTTGGCTTTTGAACCAAGTTTTATTGAAATTCGACATCTTGAAACGAGTGAATTGGTACATGTCATGACAGGACGAAATATTCGTATGCTGCATTCTTCGACAAGAGAGGTAATTTCCATCCCCTCAGTGCTAGTCATGGTTTGAGAAGGCAACAATGCTAATGATATGACTTGTTTTAGATTATTTATGCCTACGAAGATGAAGCTGGTGAAGATGTTGTTACGAGTCTTGATTTCTGGAACAAGGCTACTACTGCCTAAACATGACTATAATGAGGGAACCGCTAGATTTGAAATTATAGGAATGCTTTTTTATCCCTTGGCTTCTGTTGTTTTTCCACGACAAAAGTGTGTCTTTTCGATATACCATGCAAGTTAGTTGATTTCCCCTGTTCTAGCTATCATTTACTCCTGGCACCAATGCATATTCCACTTCCTGATTGCTTGCTTTGAGCCGCTATGTATTTCCCATAACCTCTACTGGATCCTGCCCGCCTTCCAATCTTGTCCTTTTTCTTCCCTCCCCCAAATTTTCTATTTTTCTTTTACTTTTCTACAAGCGTAGTGCCTTCACATACCTTCTAGCTATTCTATTATTATTTTACAAGTTTGTTATTTTTTCTCATTCAACCCTACTCCCGCTCTCTCGATCTGGCATCAATTTGTCATGCATTTTGATTTCCAAGTTTATCCCTTCACCTAAATACTTAACCGATCACATTTAATCTACTGTTTCAGATTGGTAGCCACGTCCACACTAGTTATTATATAGCTATTGAATCATTCGTTTCCAACCCACATTGGCATTTTTGGCTTGTGATAGTGATATCGCGCTCAATTTGTAAGCCAAGTTCTTCGTGACTGATCTTGAGATTATCAGTAGGACATCGGGATGATTCATTAAACAGTGTGTGGTGCTTGTTGCCGAAATTGTCCTTTAGAGGCGTAAAATTGCGAATACAACGAAGTGATCAAGAGAGGGATTAAAGAAGAGTATATTAGCCGATGACAGTTGTAAACCCCTCACTAGAATAGCCTTGCTGGAATTATAAGAACTAGAAACGAAGCTAGGAAATAAAGAGAGCGAAAGAAGAAAATAAAAAGAGTAGTGTCATTGTAGCCAGCTCGAGTGTGGAATAATCGCCCCCTCTCCATATCAATTCGCCTTAGCTTACGACCATTACGAGAAATTCTCCGTGTGTACTTGCGTTGTAGCTATCCCGCATGGGAACGGGCCGCAGTATCAAACCGCGCAAGTAGTAGCCCGTCCAGGCTTGGTTGGTATCAAATATTTAGATCAAGCCTAAGGCCCGGATTCCCCATTCAGATTCTCGTTCTGAAGATGTGCGTTTTGTTCACGCTGCATCCGAGCCTCGATCTCTCGCAACTGGCTCTCGCGGGCCAAAAGTTCCTGCCGTTTCTCGTTGATCTCGCGTTGTACTTTGAGTTCAATTTCTCGGAGCTTCTCTTCTTCTCGGCGAAGCTGTTCCTCCTTCAGGCGGACGGATTGAGACGCTAGATCTTCGGGGTTCATAGTTGAATCATGATTACTGGATGATGATTAGTCTACAGTGTAGAAAACGCAAATAAGAGTAAAGGAATGGAATGAAGAGAATGTACGTACGCTGCGGCACCACCCTCGACGCTCTTGCTGAGTTTCTCGGTACGGTAGTTTTCGTATAGGAAATCGTGGGTGATTTCCTTCAAATCAGCAAGATGGCTGTGCAAGAGAGCACTTCGAATGGCTAGGAAATCCGAATGGCGCTGGTTTTCGACTTCCACAACACCCCATGGATATTGTCTTGCTCGTACTTTACGTCCACCGATGTCCAGCACTTCCTCCGAGCCGACGATGGCAAATGGCATGAGTGATCTGTATTCCTCGTTTTCTTGCACGGTATCTTCATCATCTTCTTCGATGTCATAAGGGAAGTTGTAAACTGGGATACGGTAATGTTCGATATCCTCCATAATAAGCTTCTTTGATTCCGCCAACTCAGCTGGTGTGAAGGAATCGGCCTTTCCGATAACGGGAATGACGTTGCAACGAGGAGACAGGCGCTTCATCAGCTCGATATCAAGTTCTCTTAAGCCGTGACCGGTAGGTGTGATGAAGTACAGAAGGGCGTGTACACGATTGTCACGGAACCTTGGGTTACGCTTGATTCTTGACTCTTCAGCCAAAATGTCATCGTACTGGCGTTCAAGGTATCCAACAATCTCCGAAAAGCTGGTCCATCGTTTAGCAGGAGCCAGATCATGGAATACAGGAAGATAAACTCACCTCGCTTCATTATCAATCTGGTCACCAAATCCAGGAGTATCGACAATGGTTAATGAGATACGTGTGCCTTCTTCATCAAGTTCAAGTTCTGTAACACTAGTGAGAATTTATTTATGCCAATGTTCCGAGAAGCCCAATATATAAACGTACCGACGGTGACGGGTTTTATGCGAACTCCTTCCTCGAGATGGGCGCTAGCCGCATCATCGGCATCCTTCTCTTGAAGTACCTTTTTCCCGCATAACGTGTTGACGAAGGTAGTACGACCTTAGATTCGGCCACAATAAATCAGTAAGCTAAATTCAGAAAAAAGAGATTTGTGATAGCAAAATAAAGTAAGTGCAGACATACCAGTTCCACTAGCCCCACAGACCATCAAACAGAACTGAATTCCCTTCTTGACATTCTTCTTTCTGCGGATTCTAATCTGTTGTTTGCCAGAGTTGTTAATGGAACGATCAGTGAGGAGAAATACGAGTCCAAAATGATGGATCCTAATTAGGATAATCCCCATCCAAAACAGCCTACACAAGAATGGGCATCACATACAGCATTTGGTGCGGACATGGTGTCGTTTTTCAGAGGTGAAACCCCTAAGGTATGAGAGGTTCTTGTAGGGCGAAGGTAAGGGAAGAAGCCTTTTGCTCAAGGACAAAAGCCAAAGCGAGAATATTCCTGATGGAATTGAGCGACTGACACAAGGGGATAGACCACCAGTGGAAGCAGAAGCAAGAATGAAGCGTTGGTTGAGGGTTGAGGTGTTTCGATCCTGGAGAGCGCTGCAGCAATAATTTAGGTCCAAGTTGCAGAGTTAGGGGGCTTCATACAAACAATCAAGCGGCACTAGGCAAGTTATGGTCGGCTGTATTGAACAGAGGTGTGTCGATACCGTCTGCGTACAGCACGTTACACCAATAATATGCCTGAATGGCGAGCGTTTATTGGGCGTTAAGCTCATTAATACCGTATAGCGTCACGGGATGACGGTAACTGGTCCGTGGAACAGCTACTTCGTGTGGAGCGAATTACAATCTGGTAACTTTTGCGTAACTTCAGGAGATGCCCCTTTTTCTCCCGCCAGAAAAACAAAACACTCCATTTACTTGGTTGTTCGCTGCTGGTCGATCACGCACAAGGCAATTATAATTTACGGGGTTTCCTTCAAAACCCATCCCATTGACCAGCCATGTCTCTAATCTTTACGGAGTATTCCTGTGTACTTTGAGACCATCAACCTGCACTTTCATCTTCGGTAAAAAAGAATAAACTAAAAAGAAAAAGAAAAGAGCACGCGATGCCTCTTTGGGCGATGCCAAGAGTTATATCATGTGACTTTGGATGTGGAGAAGAGCTTGAGCCTTGCACTAACCCAACTCGGCATTTACAGGGCACATCGTCATACCTTCCATCGAGTGTTATTCCGACGACTCCAAGCTCCTCTCTGGATTCTGAGCCTCCTAGAGCTGCTAGAGGCTTAACCCTCGCATAGCTGTGGTTTAGTCACAACATAGCTTTGGTTTGCTATTCGTGGTCCAGACAACAACCGTCACTATGAATACAAGAGAGGCCCTTGATGTGTCCGGTGGGCCTGTCTCTCTATCAGCAGCTTTTAATGACGATAATACCTGTTTTGCGATTGGTCTAGATACTGGATTTTGTGGTGAATTTTAACCTCTCTGATATTACCGCATGCCCCTACTAATTTAATTTGTCTTGGGATTTATCTACAGTCTTCAACTCCGATCCATGCGAACTCAAGGTTTCGAGAGGTTGGTGCACTACTTATAAAGAATTCCAGCTTACCATATCTTCGTTCATCTAACAATTCCTAGATTTTAATGCTGGTATCGGGTTGACCGAGATGATTGGAAAGACAAACTATCTGGCCTTAGTTGGAGGGGGTCGAAAGCCGAAATTCCCACAAAATAAGGTGTGTGTTAACCATATCTAATGGCATAGGAAGAAAGAAAAATCGGTGTTGATAACGCGATAGTTGATTATATGGGATGATGCGAAGCAAGCGGCGGCAATCACCCTCGAGTTTCGAACCTCTGTCCTCCGAGTGCGGCTTTCAAAATCGTATATCGTTGTTGCGCTTCATAATACCGTACATCTATTCTCATTTATGGTGCCACCTCGGGAACTCTCTGTTTTTGACACGACGGATAACCCGTATGGGCTAGTTTGTTTGGGAACGGACCATCTCGCGTTTCCGGGTCGGTCTCCAGGACAAGTCCAACTCGTGGAGTTAGAATCGGGCAATGTCAGCATTATACCAGCTCATAGTACTCGATTGCGAACAATGACTTTCAGTGATAACGGTGCTATCTTAGCCACTGCAAGTCAAACGGTAAACACCCCCTGGCAGCTAAGTGCTTTTGGAATGACCAGTTACGGAATAGAATATTGATCCAAGTATAGGGCACATTAATCCGCATATTTGCCACGAGTAATTGCGCAAAAATGGGAGAGCTTCGAAGAGGGCTAGATCAAGCAGAGATATTTTCCTTGGCCATAAGTCCCTCGAATTCACTTTTGGCTGTAACCTCAGACAAGTCCACACTTCACATTTTCGATCTGCCACACTCACGGGGTTCTCCAACAAATAACGGGTCCCCCGCTCAGACTCCGGAAGAGCCTAAGAATCAGAAGTGGGGAGTTTTGGGTAAAATTCCTTTTCTCCCGCGTGTGTTTTCAGATGTATACTCATTCGCGAGTGCGCATTTTGAGATGGGTGATGAGCCGGTTGGCTCCGGTTATATCCCGCCGCTTGGATCAGCATTTGGACGGCCACCAAAAGGCCTTATTGGTTGGACAAGTGATCAGTCACTCATAGTTATTGGTGCTGGTAAAGATGGAAGGTGGGAACGATTTGTTCTCCAGGAATTGAACGACGGGTCCAGGCAATGCTTAAGAGCTGGTTGGAAACGATATCTTGGTAGCTGAGCCCAAATTGGACCAAAAATTTGGAGTTTCCGCGCTCAACTGATCTAATTCATGGGTATATAATACTTGAGGTTCTTCTGGTAATCTCTTGACCGCCCAAAATTTCTATATTTCAGGAAAACCATAAAACCCAGCGATAATAGAGATCCAAAATTGCCCAGTGAGGTCCGAAAACAAAATTGTTGGAACCGCGTCGTGGGATCCGGCCGTGGTGGAACAACCCGCACTGGATATTTGGGTTTGGTAAAAAAAGATTGGGTATAGCTTTATCCGGCTAGATACCTGCACCTAGGTTCATTAAATAGACGAGATAAGATTCAAAAACCATGTTGTATCAAATAGTATTTTAATCTCTTCTGTCATGGCGGTGTCTGTGTTCGCGAGGCTGTTCCTTTGAAGATGATCTTCTCCTATGATGGCGCCTTTCTCTCGAACCTGGTCTTTCATTGGAAGCCGACTTTCTCCGTCGATGCCTTTCCCTAGAACCTGATCGATGACGATGCCGATGTCGATGCTCACGGCGATCCCTCTCGCCCCGATCCTTTCTACTGCCACTCGGTTTAGTTTTTACCAGAGCCAAAGCATTCTCCACCTCTTCTTTTTTCTCTCGTATCAAATATTCCTTCATGGGATCCTCGTCATCGTGCTCCTCAATCAAGTGCTGCAGCTCTATCTCCTCCTTCAATAGAGGTCGTAGGTGTCTCGGTTCATCATCAGAATCATAATCTCTCCTGCTTTTCTTGGGCGTATTTCGAACCTCTCCCTCTTTTTCATGTTTCGATCGAGTCTCTGGGATTTCTTGCTCCATCTCCACAAGGTTATCTGCTAGCCCTTCATCTTCCCGCCTCTTATATCTCACATGGTCAACTCTGAGTGTTCGCCCGAGTACCGTTGCGCCACCAAGATTATCAACGGCCAAATCCGTACTTCTTTGATCCTCGTATTTTAAAAATGCAAAGCCTCGACTTTTTCCTGTCTCCTTGTCACGGACCAAGTTTAGATGAACTGGTTCTCCGTACTGAGAAAACACGGTCAGAATATCTCCTTCACTTATATCGAATGGAAGGCCTCCGATGTAGATGTATGCAGTGTCACGGTAGTCGGCATGCCAGGAAGCCTCTGAGGACCTAATTCGTATCATATCAGCAAAATGTTCATCATAATCCGAATAGGCTCTGTGATAACTAACACTGCGCTTTCTAACTCCCGTTTATTGAGAGCCTGGATTTGGCGAATCGCATTCATGGTGACTTCTGGGTTTAATAATTCTTAAGAAAATGAAACAGAAAGTAGAAAGAAACAAGTGAACACTATGACCGATTTTGTATTCTAGTGAGCTATATTTATTACCACAAGCTCAGAGAGAACAGAGGAAGCCATGTCATGTGATCTGTGATGTTCAACGGCCAGAAAGGAGGAAATGATCACAATTTTGATGCCGGTTTGGTGAAATAATTCATTAATTAAATAGATAGATAGATGCCTAAAGAAGCATTAAAACTTGTAACTTCTATGCCGTGCTAGAGAATCTAGTTTATAACACAATTTTTGGCAACTTTCTTTATCCTCTTCATCACACTTCACAAAAGTACAGAATTGACAGAAACCCCAGAACCCTCAAACCCTAATGAGAATGATGTAAACAACCAAACAACAGAGGTGTATAGACTACGGAGTACTTGCAGAGCTCTAAGATTAGCCAAGCTACCCGTGATTGAGATTTTATTTTACGATATTCAAAGTAATCTGGATCTACATCGCGCCAAATAGCTCTCGCCCCAATCCCAAATCGACTGTTTTAGCTGGTCCATCATCCTCTCACACTCCGTTGCTAGGCAATGGTCGCGCCAGAATGGTTGGGATAGGTCAGCGGACTTCGAGCTTAAGCCAAATCACAGCATCAAAAGCCGAGAATTTGAGCAGGCCGACCAGCAAAGATGGCCCAGGGAAGAATCTATGGTCTTCCATGTTGGATGGAGTAGGGAGTGGAAAGAGGTTACCAGAGAAGACATTGCTCGTCTTGGGTATGTTCGTTCTCAGCCATGTCATTTTGTCTAATGCTCGCTCTCATCACGATACTATTCTAACGTTTGCACCTAGGCGGAACCCCTGAGAGTCAACGAGAGTTTTTAGCAACACTTTCATCCGAGAATTCAGATACAGGCCTACCCTCAGAACGGCGGAAACAAAAGGCGCCCCCGATTGCAAACGAGTTCGCGCTTGGATATACCTATCAGAATGTCCTGGATGCAGACCAAGAAGGTATGACGCAGCATCTCCCATGGTGTAAATATGATTAGGCTACTTTGGCCTTGTCATCAATTATCGGATGGCTGACCATGTACTCTCCACATATGTTCTAGATATCCTCGCTAGGATTTCCATTTATCTCCTCTCCGAACCATCGGCATCTTATGCTCCCCTCCTTCGTCCGCTAATCACTCCTTCCACTGTTCCTGAGATGCTGATAGTTATTCTCTTGGACTGGGATGCCCCCTGGACATGGATAAGAACGCTCAGGGAATGGATTCGGCTTCTACGATCGGTTCTAATATCTCTGGATGACGAAACAAAGATGGTAATGGAGGGGGTGATGACTGACTGGAAGGAGCGCCGAAGAGGGCTGGATTCTTCGTACGTAGCGGGAGCTGGTGGCCCTGTCTCGTCGATACCTCTAGGGCTAGGAGAGTGGGATGAAGGTTTAGGAATCCCTACATGTGTCGTTTGTCAAGGGGTATGCTTCATCCGTTCTATGTAAACCTGCGGTGGAATAACCTCGAGGCTATAGGCTTATTGACTGTTGAATATAGGCCGAAAAGATCGAACAATTAGAGAAGGATCATGGATGGCGGGAGGAGGAGTTTGATTTCATTCTCCAGTTTATGCGGACAATCCTCCTTAAACGTGGGATCCCTACACATTCTCTATTCTAATAATTCATACAACTAACCTGATTTCTTTGTCTAGATGGCTCATCGCTTATATACACCACTCGTTTCCTAGACAACTCTCTGCGAACCTTGGTACAATCCTCGCTTGGAATACATTCCTTACTTAAACGACAATCACTCAAGCATAATGTCATTGATCGGGATAAGATATTGGTTCCCTCGAACTGGGATTCGTGGGGCAAAATACGGATAATTCGAGAAGGGTTCGATATCGAAGGGGTTGGAAATTGCTGGTCGATCGAGATTCAGGGATCGCCTCAGTCGCCTAAATCAATGAACCGAGGATTAGAGGAACCGAGTCAACAAACAGAGGAAGATGAACCAGAGGATAGCGCAGTCGCGATCTATGAACAAACTATCCAAGATCCTAAACGTGATACTTCCATATCCCGATCAAACCAAATAGACGGCGACAACAATATTGAAGTAGAAACAGCTGACACGCAAGTATTCTTGACAAAACAACTAGAGGTGCTAGATCAGCTCAGGGCCGAGGATGAAAAGCAAGAACGACAAATGCGAAAATCCGGTGGCGTACCCAAGGAATCCGATAACCTCAGTGGAATAAATGACACCGGTCGAGTACATGAACACATCGGGCCAGTTCAATTTAATATGGGTGGTATCCAGGTCGATGCTGACGATATACTCAGGAGACTAAAGGTAAATTACTCCTACTTTCGCTTTTGGCCTTACATAGTGCTAACGCGCATTGCAGGAGCGTGAATCCAATAGAGCTACAGGCCGAAGTGAATCACTGTCTCCCCAGCCATCCACCCCAGGCGCGACCCCTGGGGTTCCAGTTACTGAAGCGAAAGCTCCCGACCAAGGCCTGGCTACTTTCTTTGCTGGCCTTGTGAAGAAGCCCAGTGGCAGCCCTCGGCCGAACGCTTCGTCATAAGAAGGGAACAGAGCCTACATTTGTAGAATTAGTCTTTGGCAATAACAACATTTTCTTCCCCAGCTTAAATAATCGCAGTAACCTCGAGCTCAATGCTAAATCTTGACTTATCCATCATTTTCCAAACTGAGTTGCTTCTTTATCTGATGTCTCCATTTTTCATATTCCACTCTGAACTTCAACCTACATGCTCAAAATTCACCGTACAAGATACTTCCTCAATATTATTTATACGTCCTTGTCGGGACCTCAGAATTAATTCTATCCAAGCTGGCGGGGTGCTAACCTTTGGGAACCTACTGCCGGCAGTGCTGGCTCTTAAACCATACTAATACGGTTGTTGATTTCAAAGATGAGGGAGCTTGGGCGCCGGATTGATGCTGGCAAAGGGGCCCAGAGATGTATGTTCTCTATCAATCTTTCCCGAGAAATATTGGGTCTTGCCACCTTTGATATGCACAAAGGTGTTAAAATATGTTGAGGAACTGGCTTACACTGTTACGATATCAAATAATGCTCTGTGCAAGTGGCAAGGAAAGTGGCCATATAAGAAAAATAAAATGCTGGGGCTGGAAAACTATTTACAAAATAAAGTATTCTATCTCGGGTTAAGCCTCGAGAGAAGAATCTAAATGGAGAGAAGATGATTCAAGGCTCCTTGGAGATTCCCTAGTTTGCTCCAGCATCGATATCAACCACTGGGACAATGGTATCTTCCAACTTAATAGCCTTAGGGTTGGTCTTTCCGACACCGGAGTACTTGTTGATCCAGCCCAATGCCTGCTGGTGCCAGACGAGGGAGTTTTCTTGCTTAAGGACCCTGTAGAAGTAATCATATTAGTAGGAGTAATTCCTAGTGGGTATTCCAGCTGCGAGCAGATATACTGAAGGGAGCGAAATCAAACGTGTAACTATGACAGTGTACGTACCAATGGTTCTCATCAGGGAAGTTCAGGAATCGCGATGGAACACCTCGCGACTGGAGTACGTTGAACAAACCAAGGCCTTCAGCGACGGAAAGACGGTAGTCAAGGTCGTTGTGGATGACGAGTTGTGGGGTTGCGAACTTCTCAATTCGCTCTGGGGCTGAGCAGTCCCATCTGTCGTAGGTTTCACGGGCGTCCCAGAAGCTACCGTTGAACTGGACAAGGGTTAGTATAAAGTACTAAAAGTGCGTTAGAAACAGGATAGAATGCTTACATCGCGGTTGATGAACCACAATTCCTCAGTTGAGATCTTAGCTGGGCCAACAAAGGTTCCGTCATGAGAAACGAAAGCCTTGAACTTCCTGCCGAAATCGTCTCCCTGAATCCAGTTGACCATGAAACCACCGTAACTGGCGCCAGCAGCAACGCCGTTGTCAGTATCAATATAGTCGACATGGTCACGAAGGAATTCCCAAACTTTGATAAGATCCTTCAATGGAGCACCGCCCCAGTCAGCCTGGATAGCATCGGTGAGAGCCTGACCGAAACCAGTGCTACCAGTTGGGTTAGGAGCAACAACAACATATCCCTGATCAGCCCAGACTTTAGGGTTCCATCGGGAGCTCCAGCTGTTGGCCCATGAGCCTTGAGGGCCTCCGTGGATTAGGAATGCAAGGGGATACTTCTTCTTCTTGTCAAATCCAGTGGGCTTAACGACCAGGGAGTGAATCTAGTAGAAGAATAGGTTAGTCGGTGTTTATTTTGGGATCATGCTTCCCTTCATGATAGTTAAAACTAGATGAAGCTTACAGTAGTTCGGTGGCCAGGAGACCACAGATGTTCCACGTCATTGGGCCCAAGTCCCTTGAACTCAGCATCGTGCTCGTTGGCATAGAAAAGTTTCTTTGGTGATGCATCTAGTTTGGCAATGGAGTAAAGGGCGTTGGACCACACAGCCGTGCCGGTCACAAGTGCTGATTCGGTGTTGCCGAGAATATGGAAAGCGCTAACAGAGCCGTCATGCTTAATTTTGCTTGGGATAGTACGGTCATTTCCGTTGGAAGGGAGAGTGAAAAGACTGTAGACAGCATCGGACTCAGAACTGATGATGAAAGTTCTTCCATCCGCAGTCCACTTAACAGTGTCCGGAGATCTATCCCATTTCGGTGCTACGGCGCGAATTGGCCTGTTTGAGTTCAAATCAGCAACATAGAGAATTCTCTTGTCTGACTCATAGATCTCCTCAGCCATCTGGAAGTAAGCAATGCTCTTGCCGTCTGGGGAGAAAACAGGGGCGGAGGAAGCACCCTTCACTCCCTTTGGAGTCCGTGGACCGTTGGCTGAGTTGATTGGTTTGGCAACAGATGAGCCGTCATGAGGACCAACGAAGACGTAACTGGTGGTATAGTTAGACTTGGGCAATTCTGGGGCTTTGCTCAAGAAGGCAACAGTCTGGCCATCGGGGGAAAGATCGTAATCCCCAGATCCTCCGAAAGGTGGGATAGGAGATTCGGCATATTTGATGGGAGAAACAAGGTTGTTCAGCTTGCCATCAAAGCTATATTTTCCGGAGTTCTTCTTGAGGGTACCAGAGAACACGGCCTGGAACTCAGGAGTAAGATAGTAGTCCCAATGGCGAACGTAGATGCTGTCATAAATGCGAGCAGTGCTCAATGGCTTTTCGGCTTGCTCAGGGTTGTAGAGCTTGCCATTAGCAGTGGACTGCCCATAGCCGACAAAGCTAATGTCGCCCTTCTTACTAGCAGCAACCTTAAAGCCAGAGAGTGGCCCTGAGATCGAAGCAGCCTTGTATCTATCTTGTGTGTCAGTCGAAAAAATCTAGGACTCAAGTCGAATTTCCTCTCCAGCTTACCTTTGGCCAAAGTTTTTGGTGTCAGAAACCCAGAGTTCTACACCTCCTGCAACATCGGAGTTGGTGCCATTAACATAGAGAATGCTGGTACCATCACCAAGCCAGACGATCTCAGAGACACTAGCATCGTTTGTTAGAAGCTTGATGTCTCCAGACTTGAGATCAAGAAGATTCCATTCTCGTCGGACTGTCTTATGCTCCTTGAAGGAGTACTGGCTGAGCGGAAAGACTGCAACATTCTACATAATCCTCGTGCATTAGAAAAAAGATCTCAATTGCCCATGGAAGATGGAGGATGACTTACTCCCTTAGGGTTAGGCACAGCTTCTCCTCTTCGGGGCGCAGATATCAATTGCCTACACAAAAATCGTCAATCAGTCCCATACTCCCAATTCAGCGCAACGCGCGTTGTGCTTTGTCTGTATTCAATGACAGTATAATGGATGTGAAGATTCTACTTACTCTGGGGTAAATGTCAGGGCTGGTGACACAAGCGCCAGCGCGGCGACCATCCACTTTGGAACCGCCATTGCAGCAGAGTTAATCAAATAAGTACTATACTTATGGCCTTAGGGATAAAAAAGAAGAGAAAAGACCGTATGTATCAAAACGAATGACACGGAGGCTCGAGGAGTCGTCAATTGCTCATTGACATCCTTGAACCATGTGGAAGGAAAGAGAGTGAAAGATCGACCTTCAAGATCCAGGAGCATGGCATTTAAATAGAAACCAGACATGGCTTTCTGATTTTCTGGTTGTGTTTCCATCGTCCTTCCTTTCCTGCAAGGATCATGCTCTAATCCCCGACGCTGTGCGATCAACTCCCTGTTCTTCGTACCGTCGATTTAAGTTCTGCTCATATACGGTATGATTTGCATTTGCTTATTGCGTTTATCCCGGACGGGATTACCCCTCTTGCCATCCGTCTTGTTTTCCTCAAGGTCCCTGGTTGTGCTAATTTAACTTGTTCGTAAACTTGATGTGAAGACAGACCTGCCTACGCCTCTTCCTTCTGGAGAAGGAGGCCCTTCATCCTAGTCTTTCTTGACCGTTGTTGGGTTCATAGAACTCCGCGAAGCGAGGGCAAGGCGACGATCCCCGGAAAAATAAAAATTAAAACAAGTGGACATAAGTATACTGTCTAGCAATAAGAGCTCACAAGATACTTCCCAAATTCGGATATCCTGGCTGGCCATTAGTTTCGATTAGTTACTCTAGTTATGCTTTCTACCTCATCACAGCTAATTGAGAGGCAAAACAGCAGGCTCCATACCCGGATAATTCGACACCGAAGAACGCACTCAGTCCTCTATTCCCAACCGGCCAGATACGGTAATTGAGACTGTTTATATGGGGTGATACGAGATCGAACACGCAAGACTGGTGTGCGCCCCCAACTATTCCGAGATCTCGAGACCAAAGTTATCCGATGGGTCAGTGCATCGCTCTAATAGACCGGCAATATTCACCCAGTAACCGGTATGTACGGAATACATTTCATCATTTCGCGAATGTCTGTACAATCTGACCCCCTCACTCGATGCAAGACAAAGATGGGGTAATAAGGTACCGCGTAATATAGGGTGATCATGGATCTGGCTAGGAGTTGCTCGCCAATAATGGCTCATCGCGACATATCCAGAGCAAATTTCCGGCTTTATTCTACACCCCAAGCTATATTCAGTATCAGAAGGGTCCGCCCAATCCTCCGTAAAACAGGGACGGAGGTTGTCAGGTACGGAGAAGCTGTTGCCATGCTCGCCCTCGCAGGATGAGTGTTGCAACGCCAAGTGCTTATCCAGGTTGGAACTGTGGAGATCTGCATGCTTGGTTTAATTAAGGGCAGAAACCCCGCCCACTGATCCTTTTCCAGAAGGCAAAATGCAGGGGGATCAGCAACTAAGATTCTGGTGTGAGCGACTAGTCAGAACTCGGATGGTGGTACGGGCGAGCCTTACGACGAGAGCGTGGAGGAGAGAGCTTTTCGCTAATATTTATCATAACGATTGTAACTTCAAGCTAACTAGTTCACTCGACTGAGAACCGTCTTGTTTCGAAGGGAGAAGAGAGCGCGAAATCAGGGTCGTTCTTGACAAAGTATATCTCTATCGTATAGTTAGCGTGGAACATGAGGCCGTACGATGCCCCGCGTTCATAAGCGTATTCAAATACTGGGACGGAATAAACACTCGATTATAATGATGTGATGTATCGGAAAACTGAAGAATCAGAGCAGACCCTGAGATGTGACCATGAACTCGAGGGATTTCGTAACGCAAATGGCGCCTTCCCCGCTATTATTTTGCATAATATTTGTCACCGGCACTTGCAGAAATTCAAGCTGAATCGGCCGTGGGAAGTTAGTTAAAGTCTGGACTTCGATTTTATTGCAGTTTAGGTTCTCTATTTAATGCCTGACATGGATTGGCAACCAAGGATAGGCTGGCATGGATGGACGCACCGATGCGCAAGAAAAGATCATGCATAAATCTCCCAAGCTATCTGGAGGACAGTCGTTCCTGGTGCCTGGGATGTGGTATGATGCATGGTCTCGTAATATAATAATATCGAACTATTGAAGAAACAAAAGGACCATAAAAAACAACCACACAATCGTATAACCGATGCCATGGTAGGATTGTGAGCAATACACTTAATCCATGCTGGGGGCCAGGGCCACAATGCTAAATTTCGATGCATCACTACCTCTCTCTCCCGCACCAGCTAGCTGAGCAAGAAACTTGCCGACTCCAACCTCAAGAGCCTTTGCAGATAAACCGTCCTCATCGGGCGCCAGAAGGCCGCGATCGATAGGGCCTTTCAATCCTCCATCCAAATCCCACAAATGGCCATCTGAGCCCTTCACGAAGCAGATAAAATGCAAGTCACAGTAAGCATCAGGAGCTGGCACAAAACTATCTCCTGTCTTAGCAGCTGATCGGTGAGCTTTTTCTAGCAAGGGTGAATCATAGAGCAGTTGAGCGCGCTCTGATGGCGGTAATTGAACGGCTTGTTTGAACAAGAGGTCTAGTTCAGAGCCCGACGGAATGTACTCCCTTGCGTCACCATTACTGATACAGTGCAAAAGGGCCATCAGCCCGCAAGTATTCTTGATGGTTTGCCTGAACCACACGACTGGTTCGTTGACGCCAGATCCTATGTAGGGAGCGATATTATTATCACCTTCGGCAGCACGTGTTCGATGGTAAACTTCGCTTGGACAGATGAATATGAGTCCATATACTGGACGGGGAATGAAAGCTAGTAACTCAGGGTCCTCGACACTATACACATCGTAGAAGCCAAGTAGCGGAGATACACCCAATTCATGGATGAGGCGCGACAGGACCTCAGGGTTGTTTTCTATTGCATCCATGTTAGCCGCGCATACATATTAAGACAACAGCTTATACGAAACATAATCAGCGAGACAGTGTGAACAGAACCGAGTGGGACCAAAGTTTTCACTCCATCGATATATTGTATTTCAGATGAATCCCCGCCCGCCATGTTGATCGTGATTCGAACAAGACACAGATTTAAAATGGGGTTTGTGCAATAGATACGAAGCAATTATTCCTATTCTTCTTGTCTTTTTGTCTTCTTGTTTGGACAGTGTGGTGTTTTCGTAAAAAAGGATAGGGTTGGAGTTGCGAGAGAGGGGAACTCGCTGAGCTGGGCGGCTGAAGCTGAAGGCAGCCACTCATCATCCATCCATCTTCTTCACAGTCAACCATAATTCACCGCCGTTATCCCATGTAATGACGTTTTAAATCTACCCCTGTAGACATATATGTAATTTGGTATGTGACTCAAACCATCAACCATGTTTACTTTCTTCGAATCTCGTTCCATCTCATGATACCCATCGAGAGCCATACGTGAAGGGATTGAAAAATAATGGGTTCCCATAGGCATGTTAGAATTTGAGCATGGCTCGAACGATAATAGCCTGTGGGATGGTTCGCCTTCTGAATAGCTAGCATCGTTGCCCACTGATACTCATGGTGTGCGGACGAACCTCACTCTCGGCTGGTGGGCAAACCGCCTCGGCAAACTGTCTGGCTCATCATGATTAAATATGGGGTCCAAATCCATCCAGTATTGCACCCGCACCGTTCACCCTTTTGCTGCTTGATATTAGTCTTAAAAGAACATCCATTCAGTTCATTACTATCTCTTATTACCTATCCCTACTATACGGAGTATACGATACCTTTATTCCCAATGGCAATGCCCGATGATATTCCGTCTCCGCCATTTATCGAGGTAGATGGAATATATAACCTTCGCGACCTAGGTGGCTATGCGATCAATTCTACAACCTCCATACGCCGAAACTTCATCTATAGATCCGCCCATCTTTCCAGTGTCACTGCTACAGGCTCAAAGGCTCTCGTTGATCAACTTGGAGTAAGGAGAATATATGATTTCCGGTCGCTTGGGGAAGCAGAAAAAACCCCCTCGGTCGAAATTGAGGGCGCACTACGATGCCATGTACCTGTATTCCGCGACATAGATGCCAGCCCAGAGGGCCTGGCATTGAGATATGGCCACTATACATCGCCCAATGGAGTGGAGGGATTTGTGAAAGCATACAGCGAAATATCCCAAGCCGCTGCGAAGCATGCGTTCAAAGTCACCTTCGAGCATATTCGGGACCGACCAACGGAGGCATTATTATTCCATTGCGCTGCTGGGAAGGATAGAACGGGGGTGTTCGCAGCATTGGTGATGCGTATTGCTGGAGTTCGGGACGATGATCTCATTGGTTATGAATACCAGCTCACTGAGCTTGGAGCTAGGCATCTTCGAGAGGAAATTATTGAACGCTTGGCTAAACATCCAGCTCTGAATGGTAATCGAGAGGGCGCAGAGAGGATGGTTTCCGCCAGGGCTGAAGCCATGAAGGGAACGTTGAAATGGTTGGATGAGACCTATGGAAGTGCTGAAGGGTATCTGAGAGAAGCCATGGGATTCAGTGACGAAGATATTGAGATCATTCGGAAGAATCTTGTCGTTGACGAGAAAGCGATTCTCTAGAACCTTTTATATTGCTTATTATGAGACAAGAAGAAAAAATTAGATACCAATATATACCGCCTGTATAGATGAACATATAATATTAACACAAATAGACGACTATTTTTACATTTATATGTTTATGGTTTCCCTGCGGAGAACTACCATTTTTCCCACACACCATCTGGAAGAACACCGCGCATCACCTTCCAATGGCCAAGTGCACCTTTTGCCTGCCAGTCTTGCAATGCTTCTGGTACATCAGGGCCCAGAATGGATTGATCGCCATCTGGCGCGTTTGCCAAGGTGGTTGAATCGACTTCGAATACAGGCATCAAACTATCCTTCCTGGAAGGGCTGTTGAGATAATCTGCTTCAATGGGTTCCCTAAACTCGAGCGGAGCACTAGTTCTTTTGCAGTATATAACCATGTTTGCATAGTCTGTTTCCTTTGCGTCCTCGCGTTGCTGATGATCACGGAATATGCGACAGGATGGGAAGACTGATTTTATTGTGCGAACAACTAAGCTAGCTGTTGGCAATGCCAGGTCGCCGGCATAGTTCTATCAAGTTAACAGTACAAGTTAGCCAGTGAGCTCAATATGTGACCGATGAATATACTTTCTGCTCCTTTCCGGGGGAACTTACAATGACAATTGCGCCATCATCTGTAAGTAAATCATACAAGCCCTGCATGAAAAACGACGTAAAGAGATCAATCGGCTCAACTCCACCAGTAAATACGTCATGGACGATAAAGTCGTATCGAGGCGTTGGACTCTGAAGCTTGGCATTGTGTACAAAAAGTAGAGCGTCCTCGGTAACTGTCTTTAGATGACGAGGATAGTTAAAGTAGTCCATAGCCAACTGGTGTACGGCAGGGTCAATTTCAACTGTGGTGGTATTTATGCCGTGAGCAGCGAGAGCTGTTGGAGTCGTACCAATGCCGAGCCCACTATGAAAAACTTTCCGTTAGTCTACGATAATATTCAATATCGATGAGGGAAGGATGGATATGACCAACATTATAAGTGCATTGCTCTCCGCATCAGGCTTCCTGGGCTGGCCGTCATCCTTCTTGACAAGCCTCACGGCCTCAAGTGTGGTAAAAACGGAAAAGACAGAGTCTCGGACTTTTGCATCTTTATACTCAGGAGGTAGCGCCCATTCCCCTCCCAAAAGGCTATGATCACATCTCATGACTCTATAGCCTAACTTCGTGTTTTCCAAAACGGAGAGGTAGCCTGTTACGGATTCTTGGCGATGAAGTAAGGCGAAACCATCGTTTTCCATCCGGGCGTTCAAAACATTCGTAGTATGAGCTAATGGGATATGATAATTCAACGTGGCCGAGAATATCAAGGATGGAATAACAAGGAGAAGCTTCTTGGATGGAAAAACAACCGCATGGATGGCGGCGAGGATGAATTGAATCGCGGGAGTTGACATCAGAGCCGTGGACCCGAGGTGCCTCGACAAGTACGCCCTCGCAGAATCTTCAACGGCTAAAATAAGGCCGTAGGATCCCACAAAATTCCATTGAGTCAAAACACTTTTGCCTTTCTGGCTCAGTTGCAAGTCTTCCAAGAGCATTCCCGCCATGCACACAGAGAGTGCAACGAGCGGGCAATATGTTAAAGCCTCCGTAACAACAGGTCCATACACAGCTCCGAGTTGGGAGCTTAGCGGGAACAAAAGGTACTGGATTGTCGGGATATTAAATGCCAGGACAGGTAACATGAGTCTTGGATTGGCATATCTCCGGATATAGCTAGCCCCGATCCATCCTACCAAGGCTGCAATAAAGGTACTTTTGCCATGATACTTTGCAGGAGGAACAGACCCATACACAGGATGGAGTGTTAACTGTGAAAGATGGGAATATATCCCGGCAATTCCCACCACAATTGCGCCCATTAGGGCGGCTTTGATGAAGTCAAAGAAGGAAGACTTCGGAGCCGGCCCATCCTCTGGCTTGATAGGCGACGAAGGAGCATCGCTCTTTGATGTATGAGAAGGAGGAGTGCCTACATCACTTTTTTGTGTCGCTTTGTTCGCAGGGGTTGCCCGGGCTACTGATGACTTTGGTTTTGCCATGATATGACGTGTCCTGTTGGGACGGTCTGGAATGGTTTTCAATTAATTGGTACCATGGGCAGGTGCAGGGTAAACAGGAATGTAATCAACCAAAAAGGGCGTCGCTATCCAAAACAACAACGGCTAAATGTTCTGGTAGCAGCGTACGAAGAGCTCGAATTAGCTCTGAACAGCTTTGCAGAGCTTTGAAAAGCTTGAGGCCTGTACAAAAGCCTGGTTGAAGCTAACCAACCCAGCGAGGTGGTTAACTTAACTTACTAACTTATTAGTACCTGGGGTTACATTGCTGGTGTATGGGCCAGAAAGTACCCATGTCTTGCCCACGTGCGGACGTTCTTCACCATGCCGCTTTTACTCTCTCACACCAACAAAATCTCTGCTGCTTTAACCCCGCATCACGTGCATCACACCAGTCACTCTTGGCACCCAGTCGTTATCGATAAGCTGCCACTCATTACTCTTTCGAGACAATCCTGAACTCGAGTTAATAGTTAGGAAATAGCTAGCTCTTTATTCATACAATAAGTGTTATTTTTTTTTATCTGGAGTGTATCTATTATTTTTGCCATGCCTTTATTCCCAGAAAATACAGGAATTCAAAAACAACAACAACAACAACAACAACCCCACTTAGCTCCAAAATCCTCCCATCCTCCAGCCTCGATACAAATCAAGAATCGACGAAAACGTTACCTCGACTCGCACCCAGAATATTTCTCTCCAGCCTTAGAACTAGCCGGTACTTCAGTCCAATTCCCCTGTCCTTTTTTTAGTATTATATCTCATCCTCTCAACCCGTCTCCCGCAGATCCCCTGCTCTACGATCGCCTTATCCGCCGCTTCCAGACCGCTGGCGAGCGCGAAGCCGAAGGCCGTATCAAGGGCCACTCCGGCATGCTAGAAGCCGATCTTGAGCGCGCCGAGGCTAAAATGGAAGCTCTCGCGCACCCCGACCCCAACGCAGCATATACATACTCGCGTGGCCCACATGGGGAAATCCTAGCAGAAGAGCATGACGAAATACCGGTGTCAAAGGAAGAGGGCATTGAACGGTGGAGGCAAGAGATGGAGCTACGCTTTGTGAAGGGTGCGGATGACGAATTCGAATATGCGCTTGTAGATGAGTGTGAGGATTACGATGATTGGAGCGAAGAGCAGGAGAAGTATTTCGATCAAGAGGAGCCGAAGTGGCTGGTTGATCAAGGGAGTGAATCATCGTCCTCGCCATCGAGACAGCCAGAATTAAAGGGGGAAACCGGAATTCAGGATTTTTGATTTGAGAGAGGTATGGACGGAGAAAAGATAAGATCACAGAAAAGGGAATAAAGTAGAGCAGAGGATGTAAGATCGGGAACGTATTTCAATGGGCAAGTATACGGAAATGCTGGATATGCCACAAAGCCGATATCAGTAGCGGCCCATGCTGGTATCCTGGTGTACTACTAACCTGCCCTACCTACGCTGCGGCTGAAGCAATGATTCTCGATCTAGTACACATAAGGGGAACCATGATTAAATACGGAGGCAAGAGAGTGGAAAAGGGGGATCTGCTGTACAATGCTCGCATTATGGATGGCTTTGGCGAACTAGTCATCTTGATCCTGTGTGCTGCAACTAACTAGACGTCACTATGTTCAATGGAGTGAAAATCGAATAGCGAGAAGGGAAGATAGGAAATGGAACATAGAAAAAATGTTTGGCTGGCGAGTATTCCAAAGCTGTATGAGAGATTCAGTCTCGGATATCTCGCCATAAAACTAATGGAACATAGTAAGAAAAACGCCGCCCACCATCATAATCACGGGTAAACTGCTAGCAAGCGAGGAAAGGGGAACGAAAGGAAAGAAGGAACAAAAAATAAAAAAGAAGGGGGGAGAAAGATTCCACCTCATATTCCCATGCATCATTCGCTGAAAGAACGAACACAAGACAACAAAAGAATTAACAAGATATGATTATTTTCAAGGTATATGGAATAATTAATGCCAACGCAAGTCCAAAAAGCGCGAAACGGAAAAATGGAACGGTCTCCATTCGAAGGCCTAGATCAAGCGCTACTCGGATGTTCTTTCGGCGAGGTCGGGTTATCAGGCTTGGAATCACTGGACGAAGGTTTTATCCTGGAAGCTACCGCTGAGGGAGTGGGAGTAGGGCTATTTGGTTCCTGTTGCGGTACAACGGTTAAGATAGAGCTCCCGGACGAGTTTTTTCCGCTGTTTATCAGATGGGCTGACTGTGCTAAAGCCGGTTCATTGCGGCCGAAAGAATCGCCTATATTCCCACTTATTCCGTTACCCAAGCCTGGGCTAGTTGCTGGAGATCGTTTTGCAGTTGCTAATATTTTGGGTGACTCGCTAATGGGACCGTTTGTAATAGCATTGTCCAAAGTCTTGCTATTAGGAAGGCTCAGAGGGGGATTATCGTTATAACCACGCCATCTTCGCCATCCCTCGAAATCAATCAAGGCCTGCATACAGCCCCATTCCGTAACCTTTTGTTCCAGCCACATCATATTTACCGGCTAATTTGGCGAGAGTGTTAGCAATGCTTTGGCATATGATGATGCAAGAGATATTTAAAGCATTGTAAGCATGGTTGGATTTATAAAATACATACCTTTGTCAAGAAATCATTGCAGCCAGCAGCCAGAGCCTCATGTCGATCACTCTGTAAACTACTAGCTGTTAAAGCCACGATGATAACTGGACTCTTGAATTGTGATTCTTTATTCAATACGTCTTCGGGGTTCAATGGTTCAATCCCAGGAGGAGGGGCGGTAGGTGTGTTGTTGCGTGGAGGAGTACCAGATGGCACTATCGAGCTAGCCAGAGTCGGGCCAAAAACCGTTCTCGAGAAAACTCCAATGTTATTTACTCGTTCTAATCTTCGTATCTCTCGGGTTGCATCCAGTCCATTCATAACAGGTAATTGAATATCCATCAGAACTAAATGGAAGCCTCCCTCGCGCCATTTGTTGACGGCATCTCGCCCGTTCATTGCAGTTTGCCAGCGCACCTTGAGACGCTTCAGAAAGGCTTCCAGGAGTTTCAAATTGATGGTGTTATCCTCCACTATGAGAACGTTGATCGGGGGGATTGTACCGTCGAGGAGGGATGGTGGGAGCGACGGGTTGCCCGTGCCGGCAGTACCACTGCTTGATTTCTTCAATACTCGAACCTTTTGAGTAGGACGCGGGGATGAAACACGGGATGGAGGGGATATAGACTGTTTTTGGGGCAATTCAGGGGTAGGAACAGGTGGAGTGGTTGTAGGAGGCGAGCCTACTATACCAACCCCATTACTTAGTGGATTCACGGAATCTACAAAAGAAAAAAAGAAATCAGAAGGAAAGAATTTTTTCGCAAAAGACAAATCAAGATACAAGGTATAGAGGTGGATAGAGAATGTATGTAGAAATTGTTCACAGCCGTAGTGAGGAATTGGGATATGGGAAGAGTAATGAAGAATAATGAGGATCACGTACCAATAGCAGAAGGAGATGGCAGGCCACCAGAGGCTGTCGGAGGTGCAGGATATTGACTGGTGTAAGGAAGACGTGATTGATGCTGTTGTTGCCAGGATCCTCGACTACCAGGAGAAGGGACAACAGGTAGTTGTCCGGTCGTAATAACTGATATTGAGGATTGATGTCCGTGGTGGGCACTCTGAGCACTAGAATTCGAGCAGGAGGCGTTAGGCGTCTGGATCATAGACATCGGCGGAAAGTATTCGGCTGGCTCGCTGTTCCTTAGATCTTCGGAATGAGTATAACCAGTACTGTGTGATAAGGGAGAAGTTTTTGGTGTGCGCCGCTGGGGGACCTCGATGATAAGTGCTTCATCTACAGTTTGACCGCCAGGGTAGAAAAGATCCAAAGTTCGGCCAACTGGCTCTTCTGGTCCTAACAATCGCTCCTGATGGCTTTGTCTGCTTGAGGGCTCCCGTCGGATAAGTTTTAGAGAAATATCAGGGGAATCGATGGTGCGGCCGAGGGAATTGGCATATTTACGCAAGATACTTTCTCGTAAATCGTCAACAAGATCTTCTTCCGTGACCATGACAAGGGTAGGGGATGAACCGAGCCGCCTGACCCAAACTTTGCGGTGTATCATATCGGGTTGGATAGCGGGCGTGCCGCGAGAGAAATAATCCCCCCCGGCAGTAATAGAGGCAGAAGAAGAAGGTTCTAGGAGAGACTTGATCAAGCGTTGTTGGGAGGACGGGACCAGTGACTGGCGCCGAATAGCGAGACTAGGACGTGCGGTAGGGGTCGTGGACTTCGCGGTGGTGGCAGTAGGTACAGGAGGTATCGACTGTGTATCGTTACCCGTCTCGTCTACCACGTTCAGCGATCTTATTGAATGGGTGAGAGAAGCTCCTCGAGGGTTGAAAAGCCGGGTAGTTCGAGCAAACGGAAGAGCCTCCTGGGAGGTCGGAGAAGGGATAAGATTACTGTCCTCTGACCGTCTGGGATTACTTGCTTCCTTGGGACCATCTATGTGCCGGGCCCGGGCAGCAGGAGATGATGTTGTGGCAGCAGGTGAGACGTTTTTAACTGCTCGGGAAGCAGTAACAGGAGGAGGTATATGGAGGACTGGGGGCTTGTAGGGAACCGTTGACTGGACGCGGTCACCTACACTAAATGCCAAATTTTCACCCGACAGTTGGCTTTTCACCGTCTTATCATTGTCCCCTTCGTTATTTTCAGCAGGGTTCAAAGCCGTATTGGTGCTTGATCGGGTATTCTTCTGTAGACGAATGGTCGAGGCACCTGAGCCGGGATCGTGGACAGAGATAATTTGCGGGGCAGGCTGACGGGCTGGTGCTTGTTTCCGCAATGGCTGTTTCTCCCGAGCGACGATCGAGCTCTCTGTGCTGAGGTCACGGAGGGGGTGGCGGCGGACTGAATGCGCAGAGGATGCGATGCTCGATGCCCGGGACGCAGATTGGGACGGATTGTCTGGTTGACTCTTGGCGGAAGAAGACGACCGATTGAGCAATTTGGCTGTGAACCGGGAGAAACGGTTGTTTTCCTTATCCACTGGCATTCTGTCCGCCCAAATAATGGGCTCAGGAGCGGGCAGCCCAACCAGACCGGGATTGCTCGCTGATATCAGGCCTTTAATCCCTAGATGTTCCAGGTGTCAAGATGACTTTTTGCCCAACTGAGCTGGAGATGTTTAGCTGGCTCTTGGCGCCCGCGACGTTCTTCTGCGCATCTCCAACCAAACCCAACCCAAGAGATAGGATATGAGAGGATCGGCAGATCAAAAGAATAGAGCCAGAGAAGACGAAGAGCCAGGCAAAGCTGGTTTCGATGCGAGCACTCACTACCTTAACTACCTAAGGTAACTATCTAGGTAGTTACAGTTTCGGATGAGGGCGGGGCGGAAGCGAGCAGCAAATGGAGGAAGTAAACATTCAACGACATAGCCAGCTAATATGCACCCTAAGGGAGGACAGGACAAGCCACGGTGGAAAGGATAGTGAAAAGTATGCCTAAACCGATGCACTATGTTTCACTATATATATATATATGTATGCATCAAGTGTGTAGAATAAGTAACAGGGGGTAATAATGGCGAAATTGTTGGAAATGAATAACTTTGCTAACCATTTATTCTCCCCACCTTAGGTTCTGATAAGGAGATGGAAGACAGGTAGCAAACAAAATACAGCATTAGAGCATGAGAGAGGCAGACAAGAGAAAGTGAGAGTAAACAGAACGGCTGAAGGGAAGTTATTATTTTCTTTTTCTCTCAAAGGGGTCACTCAGGCTGTCCTTGTGCTTCATGCTCCTCATAAGTGTATCTAATGACGACTGTCCAAAGCAGTGTTTAGATGACATGATGGTAATATGTACTATATATAAATATATATTATTAGAAAAACATGAGGCAAATCAATCATTGTATCATCTTCCCGGGTGGAAATGTTTGCGCCTCGATATCAGTCGGCATTTCAGTGTCTGTTCCTTGACAGCCAAGTTCCCTTTCAGCTTCCTCGAGGAGTTCATCAACGCTCTTTCCAGTCGCTTTTGCCTCCCTTAATAGTGCTCTGAATCGGATGCGCCAAATGATATGACTGCTATATATACCCACTTCCAGCAATATTCTTTGTGGAACGAATAAGTATACATTTTCCCTTCCTTTCATCTATTAGGGGTGGGACAGACTAACACTAGAAGGTATAAACATCCCCCAAGAACATCGAAAGTTCCTTCTGCAACTACTTCGCTCGATACACGTTAACTTTTTGGCATAACCCAACAAAAAAAAAATTATTTCGGAGATAAAGGCGCGACATTACCAAGGGCAAATACTGAGAATAAGGCACCGCCGGTATCCATGCTCAGGAAGACCCAATCTAGAAGAATACTATTAAAAAGAAATTCTCTTCAAATAGACCATTATGGTTCAAATATCTTTCTGTTGAAGACTTACTGATTCCAATTACTCGTCCATTCCTCTTCCAAAGCTCTTGGTACGGAGATACCAGACCAAGTGTTAACAATATACTGGCAATTATGCCGATTGCCAGTCCAGGCCACGTTACCCCATTGTTGTACGGAATCTTAGACAGCTTCTTAAGATCAAATTCAGAAGGCCAGGGCAATCCTTCGGGAAACTCACTCGCAAGGTAAGAATAAGTAACACCTCTACCCCTGCAAATACGCCAGCAGTGGTTAAACAAACAAGGATGGCTTTGACCTTCGTGTAATTGCTTTGACAAAAGGTTAAAAAGTCATTCCATACATCATCAATGGTTTCTAGTCTGTGAAACTTACTGGTTATAATAGAGAATCTGGCCCCAAGAGACCAAACTCAGGGCTGTTAAGATCTGAGGTTGAAGTTGGAGCGGAATATTCACACTCTATCATCTTGTGAGTTGGAATTTCAATTCAAGAGATGGTGTTCAATGTTACCTGCAAGATCATATATACCCCAAAAGGGACACCACCTGGTGAATGAAATCTGTTAGCATATCTCGATAAAAGGTGCATGAGAATGTGAAACACCAAGATTATTGAAAGCCATACTCAATGCCCAAAGAAGCATCATCATTGCAGGCAACCCATCTGTCTTTTTCTGGCGCCAGTTATGCCATATCTGGGGCACAAGCTGGATGCACCACAAGACAGTGCCAATAGTGCCCAGGACGTTTGCAGCTGCTGGGATTTCTCTGTCCTTGGCCATGAGAAATAGGCAAAGCAGCTGATACCCACATGGAGAGAGAAAAAGAAGAAGATATGTATCTTTGGACTCGTTCAAGGAGTGGTCTTACTGAACAAATCCAGGGTATATATGGTTTGGATTGTTAGAAATGTTAATTTTATCCTTAATGATATTAATGCCTTAATCTTAGCCCTCTCGTTGCCAAATTTTTCATACACGCAGATGAATATGAGGACTCTCTCCTTCAGAAAAAAAAAAAAAGGGGGGGGGGGGGGGGGGAAAAAAAAAAAGAAGAAAAATTTGGGAGGAATTTTCCCCCCGATTGAAAAAACGCCCCAC